>NNCF01127911.1:513053-526390 GCA_002313205.1 Laupala kohalensis | reverse complement strand
TACTTCCTATGGGAGTCGCCTCAGATGAGGAATCTAGTCTCTACGAGACCACCTCAGAGGTCTTTGGGTTTCACAAGTTGAATGAGAATGATAGACGGACCCGAGAAGCGAACGGGATGGCGCAGTCGGTAAGCGCATGAGCGCGTAGAGCTCAAGGTCCCGGGTTCGAATCCCGGTCCCGTCTACCATTTTCATTCGACGTAACATGATTATTATCGAACTATAGATTATTCTGAGACGCAATCTAAGAGATTTCTATGTTTGTGNCACTAAATTCACGATTTATTGTTACAATAAACACGCCCCTAGACAAAGCCTAGAGAACCTGTATAAGAAATCTGCCTCTACCCGAAGGAAAACCGGAGCAAAACCCCTGCTCTAGGGCGATAAATATGATTACTATTGCGAGTATTGTGTTCGTGAACGAGACTGTTTCGTATAAAGCAAGGGTGGCACTTCAGTAATTCGGTCTTAACAAACAAGACCGTTTCATAAATATAAATGCAGGGAAGTGTTAAGATATTTAATTCCTTGAATAAAGGTTTACAAGAGTTTCGGGGGTGAGATTTACAAATTATCCGAACTATCCTCTTCTGAATTCTGAAAGTTTGAATACTCTGACCGGAATTACCCCAGAAGGTAATGCCGTAACGTAAATGGGAGTAAACGTTTGCAAAATAAACGCAACGGGAAATACGTGGACTAACTACGTTAACTAAGATCCGTAATGCGTAACACAATTTGCTTAAATGGGAATTGAGATTGTGAACATGATAATTCCATTTGAGGTTGTCTTGAATATGGAGACCTAAGAATTTTGTATTCGTAACAGTTTTTAATTGTGTTCCGTTTAAAGAAAGAGAAACCTGGGGTAAAGATTTTGTGATACTATTGTGAAATGACATAGACACTGTTTTGTCAGTGTTTACAATGAGACGATTTGCATGGAACCAAGTCGAAATGTTAGACAAAACTTTTTGAGTATTGGCGTGTTTACATAGTAAATTAGTGTCATCAGCAAAAAGAACCATTTTGCAATGTGATGTGGAAGATGACATGTCGTTCACATACAATAAAAAGAGTACAGGACCGAGAATTGAACCTTGGGGTATTCCGCAAGTAAGTGGCTTTGTTTCTGAAAGACAACGCTGAAGTATTTTATTTTTAGTATAGGATATTTCGATCTGTTGCTAATAGTTACGAAGGGCTACCAACATGGGGTGGCCCATTGTGCAGTGGTACTTGGTGTGAGAACTTGTGCTTGCGTGAACCGGCGGAGCTCTTGCTCTACTGTGTCCCGGAGTGCAAATTTGCACGAGCGGTTGCGTGCGCGATCTTCTTTCCTGCGCGTGACTGCGGTCGCCGTGAAATCCTCGTTGTCAATATGGAGCCGATCCCACCTCGAACGTTGTGTCAATCCGTTGTACTTCTTCTAGAGACGGATTACTTTGCTTTAACGCCTCTACACGTACCTTGGGGTCCGGAATCGGCATACGATGCGTTACAGCGTTCTTTGGAGCACTTGAAGCTACAGTCTTTAGTAATTCCGTGGTCCAACTTTGGTACGACAGGTCATTTCTCTTGAAACAGGAGAAAAACGTACACCGGGCAGCTACTATGTGGGGTTCGGGTTGAAAATGTTGCGTCGATATGTCTATTAGTAGATCATACGATAAGTCTGCATAATCTTGTTCTGCGCAAACAACTCGTAAAATTTGACACGTACTGCTGCCCTCTATTCCTTGATGATGAATGAACGGAATCCGAAACACTTGTTTCAAGACGAAATCTCGATGAAGGAGTGAGGAGCAAAGAACGACGCCAAAGCAATCTCTCAACAAGAACCGGTGCCCGAGGGGCTGCTCTCTTAAACGGAAAGAGTCGTAAAGCTCCGCAGAGGCCGCCCACAAGGCTTCAGTGTCGCTTAGTTCGTTCTGCCTCAACGCAAGACTCCGCTCTGCTTCTCTGTTACCCATACGGCCACGACGCATGCTACATCTTCTCGCTTTCATCCCTCTCCACAGCGCTAGGTTCTGACATAAAGAATTAAAAACGTAGGACGAATAATAGTTTTATTTTTGGTGAAGAGCTTACTACGTTTCGACGTGGATTTACGCCGTCGTCAGGAGATGTTTATATAAAAGCGGAAACACAAACATGGTATAATATTGTGTTGTATAAACCAGATAGTTTTTCAGTGTCTGTGCGTAGATTCAAACTCCCCTATGTATTTTTTATAAATATCTATGTTCCCAATCCATCAAGTGATCATTGTCAATGCAATGTGATGTAACTACACTTTGTTCTACTGATTTTAAATTTCTTTTGAGTTCCTGGATTCATTTTGGTGAACCTACCTAGACAGTATATATTTCTGTTTATAGAATGTTTATTTTTCCTGTTGTTATGTTTATTGTTATAATTTGTTGTTACCTGATCACCTGACGACGGCGTCAATCCTCGTAGAAACGTAGTAAGCGATTCATAACAAAATTAAAATATTACTCGTCCACGCGAGGTAATAAGTTATTAATTATTTATTTAATTAGATTACACAATTAACGTTAAAAGTAGTAATATTAAGTACATCAAACTTTGGCATCAACATATTTACAAAACCGTGAGCTATAACTTTTATATGAAGATTTTTTTCCACAGAATTTCACATTAGTAAATTTATAGTAAATTTATTGTCAAAAACAGTACAAACTGCGTATGACCACGTGGAGGGAAAAAAACTAATTTACTCTCCGGAAGCAAGCAAGAGACCATCCCATCAATTCCGATCAAGAGCCCTAAGGCAGAGGCGGATTCAAAATTTTTTTTTTGCATAAGTTCTTAGATAAGATAAAAAGTTAGCTGCGAGTTATAAAACTAATAGAATGTCAATATGTTTGTAATTTTACGCAAAAAATTACATTACAAGTTATTATCGAACTATAGATTAACAGAGATAATAAGTTTTTTTGTAAATGTTCACATTTTGCAACTTTGAGGGGGTCTTGGGGGCCGGGGTTAGCTCCAAGGGAATTCTTGGTGATTTGTGTCAAAATGATTCTTGTGAAGTGATCTATCAGTGGGGAAAATTTTAAGTTTTAAGCTAATTTTTTCCATTCAATTCCTGTTTTGACTGGGCTAATTCTTTTGTTCGAGTGATGTGTTTTGTTCTGGACAAGAATCAAAGACTTTTACGTATGAATTGATTTCTATGACAATTTGAATAATTTAGACAATATATTCATTAAATAAATAAATAAATAAATTAACTCTATTGTCAATATAGCAGTTGCAAACTGCGTGTGACCACGTGGAGGATAATAAACTAATTTCCTCTCCGGAAGCAAGCAAGGGACCATCCCATCAATTCCGATCAAGGGCCCGAAGGCAGAGGCGGATTCAAAAATTTCAGCTACATATTATAATATTAATAGAATATCAACAAGTTTGTAATTTACCACAAAAATATTTTACATATACGAATTATTATCGAAGTATAGTTTATTGTGAATGTAGTATTTATAAATCATAAGAATTGAAATAACACTAAATTCACGATTTCTTGTTTCAAAAGACGCGCCCCTAGACAAAATCCTAGAGAAACAGGAAGGGGCTACAGAGATAATGTGTACAACCAAAGTGTCAAGGATGCATACAATAAAAAATAAACTATTATAAATAAAGAAAACCGAAAGCAATTTGCATGTAGAAACTGAATTTAATCAGTATCTCGTGCTACAACACTGGCGTGAGAAAGTAGAAGGGAAATTAACATCATTTACATTATTAATCATGTTACGCTGAGTGACCGAGAGCATTCCGAGGCGAACGGGATGGCGCAGTTGGTAAGCACGTTGAGCTCAAGGTTCCGAGGTCGAATCTCTGTCCCGTCGTCATTAATGTTACCTTGCGGTGAGGTCTCAGCGGTTTAAGAGATCTATATTTCATTTACATTATGTGATATCATATCAAATACAATATTTATAGGTGTATGAAATCTCTCATTTATTTCTTTTATTAAAATCAGTAAATTCTTTCACTTTATAGAAGCAATAGAATGTTCTTATTAAATAAATAATTTAAAACGTATGACCTTTTATGGATCAATATTATTTATATTTTTTGAAGAGCTCACTACGTTTCGACGTGGATTTAAGTCGTCGTCAGGTCACATGATCACCTACCACGCTGAAACGTAGTGAGCTCTTAAAAAAAATTAAATAATATTCGTCCATAAATATCGTATGTTTTTAATTATTTATTTAATTGGATTAAATAACGGACGTTAATAGTTGTAGAATTAGAATGTTCTTGTCTTGTTCTTGAGACCAATCTTTATTTCGTGTGTTGGCTTTTTGTCTCTTGAGTGTTGCAACGGGAGCTTTGGTGCTGCGCACGTCGACGCGCTGCTGGAGCCCACAAACCCTGGTTATATAGCAGGCGGAACTCGACGTTTAACGAAGGCTCGCGTCTCCGCACTGGGACTCCGCAAGTCGCTACATGCTACCAACGTCGCCTTTTGCCGCTCCATAGTGGAATAACGCAAGGTGTACCACTTCGAATTGCTGGACATTTTTTTAAAGGGAAGTGAAAGGTGTCGGACATATTTATGTAATATGTTTCACTGTGTTGTAGGTGTGAAGCGAAGTTCTAATAGCCTGCTCCGAAAATTGTCTTGTATATGATTGGCTTACACTGCACGTGCTCGGGATGGGTACACCTGTATTATTCCACTATGTTCCAGCTCCACCTCTTGTAAAGGTAGTACTCAAAGTGATGTAACTAATGCAATATGGCTGCCTAATTCTATTGCCAACTTCTACGAATTTAAGGAATGTCCGAATAAACATTCAAAGTAGTCGCAAAAGCGACTATTTGCCATAAAGAACTACAATTTGATAACACAATATAGCCACAAGAAAATATTCGTTCCACACTTTCGATGCAGAAAGAACAGAGTAGCACCACAAGAGCACGCGAATTAAATTGGTGTCCGAGGTTGGCGATGGATTTAAGTTTTGAGAAGTTCGAATGTGTTGCCAACATAACGCGAGGTACAAATATCATTACTGTCATAGTCGACGGCGAAGTAAAAGCTTTCGCTACACTGTGCACCAGCGCTGTACCAACATCCAGCCAATAAATAAATAAATAAATAAATAATTTATTATCGACAAAGCAGATACGAAATATTCATGACCACTTTGAGAACTACAAAGTATTTTACTGCTTCTACTTAATTATAAACTAATAAATACAGTACGTTCCCTTTCATGTTTCTTTCTTTCGTTATGTTTGCTCTTAATTTTCGTGCCTTTGAGTACAGCACAGTTCCGTTGCGAAATGATAAAAGTCTAACCATTCAAAAGTCTAATTAAGGGGTCATGTATGAATCATGTAACACATGCCCCTCAGGTGACAGCGTTCTTTGCTCTTCAAGTCATCCCGGATTCAGTTCCCGATGGGGCCAGATAATTTGTAGCTTTTCACATTAATGTCGCAGTTCATGTAGCTGTGACTACTGAAAAGTAAACCCTCCTTCCTCTATCCACCTCCTCCTAGTATCAATAACTCTAACTATTACTAACCCCTCCACGTGGGCCAAGTTGTTGGTAATCCCAGCTAAGCGACCCACCTTCTAACAATAATCCCTACCACCCAACTCCTACTTCCTATCGCTCCATGTAGAAAAGCTTCAATAGCTCTAAGCTACATTTCCCATTTACAAATGCAACAATCAAATGTAACACATAAATTACAATTTTTTGCCACCCTTCCTCCCCCCATAATGTGTTTTCTCTTCTATAACGATTTCTTCCCCCTCACAAAGCCAGTCACTTCTTTTCACCCAAGCGTAGTCACTATTCCCCCTCCCTGCGCTTTCAGCAGCTGTTGTTAGTGAATGGAGGCGTGCGCTAGTAGGCGTTGCAAGTACATGCAATGGCGAGTCGCTTATTTACGCGAATCTTCGTTGACCGATTTCACTATTTTCGTTTTTTCTCATTTTATTAGCATTTCAATTATTGTTAGAAGATAAATAAATTATTTTATTTTTTTTAAACAGTACAAACTACGTATGACCACGTGGAGGACAATGAACTAATTTACTCTCCGGAAGGAAACAAGGGACGTATTCCATCAATTCCGATCAAGGGCAATTCCTATGGCAGAGGCGGATTCAAAAAAATTCAGCTTGGTATTATGGTACTAATGGAATATCAACAAGTTTGTAATTTAACACACACATAAATTCACATGTACGAATTATATATTATTCTGAATATAGTGTTTATAAATCAAAAGAATTGATATAACACTAAATTTACGATTTATTGTTTCAAAGGACGCGCCCCCACACAAACATCCCAGAGAACCTGTGTAAAAAATCCGTCTCTACCCGTAGGAAAACCGGAGGAAAACCCGGGCCAGGAGGGGAAATATTTTAATGTAATGATTCTCCCCCTGTACATTTCCCAAATGCCCGTATTTTACCGACAATCATCGCTTTTATAGATTTTTGAGTATTTCTCACATATTTTTCCAGCCCCCATATCAATTTGTATGGGTGAATCGATTATCGATTAGTGATCGAGGTCTGTTTGGAGAGAGGAGAGATCGCGCTCCTGAATGTAGAAAGTGAGGTTAAGTGCGCAGTTGCTCGTGTGAGTTTCGTTTGTGTCGTCACTTTAAACTTCATTGTGCTATTGGTTAGATTTTGTAGATTTTACAAGGAAGTAAAATTTCTAACATTTTACTTGTTAACAGTGAAGTGAATAACAGTACCATAACATATTGATTTGTCTCTGAATTGTTTATTAATAACACAAATTAGTTTCCTGTTTTTTTAATTAAATTAGAAATTGTCTACAGCATATTCCACTTGTAGAAGCAACTCGTTCTGTCAGTATCCTTAATCTAGAAGTCAACTTTTCTCTCCTCATGCACTGGAAAACTGAGAGAGAAGTTTGTTTGTTCATTTAAAATGTGTGTGTGCTGGTTTATTGCTTTCTGAATGTGGATTGATTCTAGTGAAATTCTGTTATAATATTTGTTTTCTATTTCTAGTACATATGTGTGTGTCTGGGCTGAAGGAGTGATTTGAGTCTAGCAGGTGTGCAGCAATGTGAGATTTGTCTGTCTTTTATTTTATTGCGTGTAAGTGCTCTCTCTCTCTCTCTGTGTGTCCCTCCTTTTAGAATCCATTTAGCTTTNTTTAGCTTTCGTCTTCTGACAGAAACCCTCCCACACACACACACACACCCTTGTCCTGTCACGTCTTCTCAAGAAACACAGACGACCTGACTTTCGCATTCAACACACATCCCTCCAGGGCAGAGAAGGTAAGACGCTCGGCTTACAAAACTTTTTCTTAGTGCAGAAAATATTCACTAATTTCAATTTTTCGTGTAATAATTTTCAAACAAACATTTAACATTCAACTATTTATATAATATTTTAAATATCTGAAACCTATTAACATTAAATTCTTTAATTATTATTAACTACAATATACTAGACCATTTTACCAATAGCTAAATACATTCCTGTATCTTGATTGTAGGCCACTGAAGATGACAGCATAAGCTGTCGAAAGCCGGTTTTGGCAAATAAATATTTTTCAGTTGACTAGAACTTTGTTTTTCTTTAAAGTAAACTGTATACAACACCATTATCTAATTATAAACATAATTTAACTAAAGGGCTCTAATCACCTTGATGTTGGCGAGCCCTAAAGTCCCAATTATAAAACCCAACTAAACATCGTTGCCCTGTGGATGAAGAAACCAAGACCCTCTGAAGGGAATAAATTCTTTCTTTTCAATAATAACAATAGAAAATTTTCAGTGTGACGCAATAGTAGTTAATGTCGCGCGGCTGATATATTGTAACAAAATATATATGGTGTAGCTGGGTCTGAAATTCTCGCTGGTTTTTTTCTAAACTCGTATAGTTAATAATCAAATAAACATACAACAAAACAGAACACCAGACAATACTAATGGATTTTCCATAACGTGTTCCCCGAATGTAGTTTTTTTTTAGTGAAATGTTGATTGTTAGAATTATGTAATTTATCTCGTGAACGCGTTGCGCAAAATATCATCATTCATTTGTTGAGCGCTTCATTTTATTTTAAGAACAATCGAGAGATGAAAGCCTATCAAGCTTTTTTTTTTTACCGCTTTTCCATGAATCCTATTCAGGCACCCTCCTCGTTGTATTTCGTCGTAATTTGATTTTTTTGAAAACAACGTCCGTATGTCACGGAGAGATAATCAATGGAATGGTTCTCGCACATTCGATGGCGAGGAGGAATTTTTATTCTCTACTGGTGCGATTCCAGTGAATACACGGAGTAACGTTTACATTGAGGAGGTTCCGTAGGTAGGAGAATTTACACTGAGAATTCTATGAAATTCGGCACACTAATTTATTATAATTGGATAATAAATTTATTGTCAAAAAACAGTTACAAACAGCGGATGACCACGTGGAGGACAATAAACTAATTTACTCTCCGGAAGCAAGCAAGGGACGTATTCCATCAATTCCGATCAAGGGCCCTAAGGCACAGGCGGATTCAAAAAATTCAGCAAAAGTTCCTAGATAAGATAAAAAGTTAGCTGCGAGTTATAATACTAATAGAATGTCAATATGTTTGTAATTTTACGCAAAAAAATTGCATGTACAATATAGTGGTGTTGTATTTTTACTTTAATGAAAAGCAAAGTTATAGTCAATCGAAAATTATTTATTAACTAAACTATTGTTTATGTATTAACTATACGCGTTTAGAAAATAATAATAATAATAAAGCTTTTGCTGTCATCTTCGATGGATTGTAGGCCACTGAAGATGACAGCATGAGCTGTCGTAAGCCGGTTTTGGCAAATAAATATTTTTCGGTTGACTATAACTTTGTTTTTCATTACACTAATTTATTTTGATCTCCTGAATATTGTCAGAGTGATTCATGGACTTTGAGGAGAGTTATCACAAAAAGTTTTTTTTTCTTCAGTTTTTCGGTTGAATTTTAATTGTTGTATCTGCAAAAGGGAAATGTAGCGTGCTAGTGAAGCTTATTTACATGGAGCGATAGGAGGGAGGAGGCTTTTTCAAATATGAGATAGATAGTTTTACAATGCTTAGGAATAAATTTGTATTCTTTTCTTTTTTAATACCATTTCTATTATGATATCATTCGTATCGATAACACGTTATCGTATTCGTATTCGATAACACGTATCTTGAACAAAAATATTCTTTTATGGAATGTTTGAACATTTTCGCTATTCATTTTGTGAAAATATCTAAACCATTATTGGTAATTTCAATGTAATTTTTTAATTTCAATTTTTCATATTTCACTTGAAATACAAGTAATAGCCAGAACCGAAAATATTTTATTAAAGGTCTCAAAGCGACTTTCAACCACAATCCTTCATCATTCGCTATAATTTTTCATCTATCTGTTGTTTTCATGTGTAATAATTTACAATTTCATATTTTTTGGAGGTTAGGTCTATCTAAGCAAGTTTCACTATTGAATATAGTACGTAATTTTTTCCAGTCACTTGAGCTTCCTTCTTCAAGATAAATTACCTTTAGCCCCAATTTTTCCCTTACCATAAAATCTTTTCTTATTATTACTTTCCATTTTAGGTATTTTCCTCTCAAAATAATTTGTGACGAAAGTTAACACTCCAGACACTAACAAGTGGAACCGCGTGTTCAGCGTCGTCAAACCAAAGCGTCTAAGAGGTGGAATATTGAAATATTGTTCTAGCGGATTCGACTAGCGCATTTCCTGTTGAACCTCCGTAAGTATTCATTCTAAATTACTATATCGATTTCGTGAGTCATGGACAACTCGTATTTCGGGAGTTATAAGTAAAGTGTTTCATGAGAGTAGTGGACATTGGGATTTGAGAATAAACATACAACATTTCCAGTAACGTGCGTATATTTCTTCCTGTGCCCTAAACCCGGAGAAGATATAACTTTCGGTCGGATGACCATTGCACCACCCGTTCGCCTTCCGGGACTGTAAGCTATTTCCGTCCAGATCTGACCCCGGAAGACCTGAGACACATCCCCAGACCTGAGACATACGTGAACCAGGCGGCAATTGCACTGTGCTGTGTGCGCTTGAGGACAGGTTGCACACGTATCTACCTGTTAAAGTTTGTTATGTATATATTTCCAGTAATCACATTTCCACTAACAGTTTCTCCACTACTTAATGAATGGCACAGGGACGAGACATTAAATTAGTAGGAAAAGTAATATGATAAACTAATGACTCGATAAAACAAACTTCTGACTAGAACCCCAACCTATCTCTAATTTCTTTCCGGTGGACACAACCTAAATACTCGGTCTTCCCCCATATTAGTTCTTTTAATCCCCAGACACAAAACTTAGAAATTCTCTCGTTCTCTCTCTGTCGCGGCGGCCAAACTGTGGAACAACCTTCATAATAATGTAAGGAATATTTCAACGAAACTCTCGTTCTCCAATGCACTGCGATCCTCGTTGCTCTCGGAGTTTCATTAACACAAGGACCACCGAATGAATATTGATAAATGAATGGTTGGGTAAATGTGTTATTCTTTCCTCTTTTATACCTTCTTCCTTTACATTTCTTAGTTTATTTTTCTTATCGCATAGATTATGACATACATATTTATTTTACCATGTAAATGTATTCTCAAAGAGGTTAAGTGTAAGAGAAGGCATTTGCCTTAACTTCGCCTCCGAATAAAGATGCTTATTATTATTATTATTATTATTATTATTATTTTCATGCTGATCCGGTGCATATAGAGCACTCCACTGTAATGATCGAAGGTTTTTTTTTTGTGAGAGAAGAAGAACGGATAACCGCCAGTCGCACCATAGTGGTGGCGGAAGGACGCGGGCTCTAACTCGGTCAAACGGAGTGAGGTTTTCAGCCGGGGTTTCCCTCACTCCATACCAATGTTGGTTCAGTACTCTAGATTCCCCGGTAATTCGACATCGAACCTTTCCAATTCATTCACTCAACTGTGGTCAGTTTGGGGTGAAGGCATTTATGGCGTGGTCCTTGCCACATCATATAAAATTAAATATTAAACAAAGGAGTCGTAGAGACTCACGGATACGTAGTTTTAAAAATTATAAAAGTTTTAAAATGTGTTAGAAATTTGGTCAGTTCTGATTATCGTCGGCAGATTCAGACTTAAAACCATTATCTTACGCTGAATACAGAAATGTTATAAATTTCCGGCTACCTCACATGCATCGACGTTTGTATTAGAAATTTATTTTTGGTTGTGGTGTGCTTTGTAAAAAGTGGATCATCCTTCCGTACGGTACCTTGCGTTCCCCGGCAACATGTCTCATCCAACGCGTAGTGGGATCCTCACAGCCAAGACATAAAGCGAAATGAATGAGATGAAAAACGAGTAACTCTTTGGATACTTTGGACGTCCGCCGCCCGTTGGCGACGTAGTACAACACATTCTGCGACAATCAATATTGGTTCTTGAGCATTTCGTTTATCCTTTTCTTCATTACATGAATTATGTTCAATAATGATCGACCCTCGAATCCCCTCATATCAAGCGATTTACTTAACATAGCGTATTCCTCGAGGTTACATCTCAATTTACTTCTATCGAAGTATGTCATGTGAACATCAGACGGATGGGTCTTGGAGTGTTGATATATTACGTATTTAATATTGCTTGTATTTAAGAAATATTAAATATGCGGCTTACAATGTAAATAATAATTTACTCTATTATGAGACGTCAAGTAATACCAAGTGATGAAATTTAGCAAAATCTGGTAGTGAAGATGTCATGTATGAACAAGGGCTAACTTTTATTTTTTTAATGCATGAAAAGGAAGATAAAAAATGTAGTTGAAGATAAATATCGATGAAATCGAGGTGAGGGGAAATCGGCAATATTCGCTTTCGCTGCCTAAACGGTTAGAGTTAGATGACAACTATGAGTGGCAATATTGTTCACCTGGAAGAGTTCTACAAAAAAGTCAGCGACAGCATTTGTCTATTGACTAAGGTTAATTTAAATTATCGAAAAAACGTTATGGAAAACAGGAGTGTTCAAATACTTCAATTGAAGTGAAAAATTTAAGAAGGTAAAAGTCAATCTTCATGAAATTTAATGGGTTCTTTGTTTTGTGCATTTCTCAGAGATAATAAACATCTTTACATCGTAAGTATTCACTATAATCACTCTAAACTATGTGTCACTGTTAAAGACTATCAGTCACTTTCCAAAACTATATTCTGCATCAATTCACTTCTCACATTCCTTTTAAAAATTATTGGAAAATTGAAAGTTGAAAATTGAAATATCACAATAATAGGATTTCATTTATCTATTTCAGAAAGTTATTTATTGGATTGCCAACGTTTCGAGATTCATGTTGTGAGATTTGAATAATTTAACAATTAAATTTAAAAATATCAGCATTGTTCGGTCGTTCAAATACGGAGAACGAGCGATGGAGCGGTGGAGGGGAGCTTCCTAACTCCACAAAATTTAAAAATCCGCCGTTGAGTTAAACGACGAAGCGACGCCCACATCTGGCGATAGAGCAAAGTTGAGACCTGTTGGAGAAAGAGTTTATTGCTGTAAAGAAATGGTAGGCGAGCGAGGGTGAGGGACGACGACTAGCCGTGGTTGTATTACTGAGGGTTGTTAAAGGGAAGGAACAAGTTGCGACTTGTTCTAGAAAAAAAAACGTTGCAAAAGAACGGTTGAAGAACTTTCTAAAACCCCCAAAATCCCCAATCAGAACCTTGGCACGGAACGGGGGGGGGAACAGCTGCGTGATTGGAAGCCTCCGTCACGTGGATTTCGAAATTTGAAGATTTTGGAAGTGGGGAGAGGCATGTAAGAAGGGAGGAAACCCATTTAAGAAATGGGAATTGTTCCTTCAGCCCATTTTTCTTCTAGAAAATTTCGCGAGCTCACGACTTCAAAGATTTTTCGAGGCACGTGAGATTTTGTTTTTCATCGAAACTTGTCGATTTTTCGGGAGCACCGAACATGACTTGTATATTGTTCGTGATCGGAGCCACTACTCCGTTTTTATTTTCGAAGACTTCCGAGTAATTCGTAACATCGAATGAGTCGCCCGAGTCCGCTATCGTCCGGATTCTAAGCCTATATATAGTTTTTGGGGAATATTGTCGGCGACGACGCCTGAGGGCACCCAGGACGCGTAGCTGAGGGAAGGAATCACCACTGGTTGAGCCGTAGCTAGCGATGTCGTCAACCCGGAAGCGCTCTGAGATCGAAGCCAGGCCAGCTGTGTGAGGCCAG
>NNCF01127911.1:472268-512625 GCA_002313205.1 Laupala kohalensis | reverse complement strand
CTAGCGAGCGGTTTCTAGGGTGACAGAAGGCGACATGGGGATGGTTGGAGAGGAAGGAAATGGGGAAAGGTGAGGTAGGGGTTGGGAAAATGGAAGGTTGGTCAGTCCCGACAGATAAACGCCATGTGGGTGTAAGTTGTTTAATACTCAATAGAACTCTAGGGCGAGTCCGCAGGCAGTAGAGGATTCCGTCATGACAGGTGGCGTAGTCGTGGTCTCGGTCGGTTATCGAACCAAGGTGCACGAGACGTGAGCTGGTCGCGAGATGGATGGGCTGAAAATGAGCCAACGTCAGCGTACTACATAATGATCGTAGTGACCGTCGTGAGCCGTTGAGAGCTGAGTGAACTGAGTGAGAGAAGTGCGAGAGCTGAGAGAACGAGTCTCCCCCTCGTGATATATTTATATACATTCTGACACCCGCGTCACACTGTCCTACATACTCGTACTGCCTGCGACGTGTACTTGTCCTCAATAGAAAGTGCATACGTGCGCTTCACGACGACTTGACTGATCATCTGACGGGGTATTAGTACGATTGGGGGGTATATACAACCCATATCGTCATGCGCTATTGCGAGACAACAATTGCGGATCTTATTGCAAAGAGGGGCCCAGAATTTTGGACTTAAGGATTCGTGAAGAGGGGCCAATTATTAAAAAAAGAACTCCGCTTAATTACGTCCATTAAATTTGTAATCAATGTACCAGCCTTTCTCGAGAAGAGAGAATATTTGTAGAGCCAGTGTTTATTGTATTTTTAGAAGTGTAGAGAAATTATTGTAATGTGTGGTCTAGGAGTTAAATTTGTTGAATGTTTATGGTTTTTTTAGAGAAGCCTAAGTCGGCGGTAACATCTGTGTGTTTTTTGTTAGCGTTGATAGGAAATCACGTGTGTCTTTTGGGGGAATGCATGAGAGGTTTTTTTCATTGTAAAGTGATTTATGTTAATTAAAATTAGTGAATTAATTTGTCTTAATGCGTTTTCCTGTGTGTGGAACCCCAGTATGGTTTTTTCCTGTCTTAAATAATACGAACCCAATCTACTAGTGACACCCTGAGAAGGAGCTAGTCGAGGCGAAGCATTATTATTGTTTATAATTATTATAAATATTGTCACGAGCCGACATGACGCTTCCCTCACAGAACCCTTCGTCTCGTAGCGTGGGAGTCTCCCAGGATTTCTCGACCCTCTCCGATTGCTAATAGAAAGGGCTGATGGTTACCGACGGCCATCACAATGGTCTTGATACATTTGGGATGTTACTTGATCTCCTAAGTAGGGCCTCTCCGACGACGCGGCGCCAAGCCGCGAGAGATAGGAACCTTTTCCTGTTTTGTCTGTGGCAAAGACACTGTATTTTTCCATGTGGTCACACGAGATGACACATAGGAACGTGACAATGCGATGCAGTCGCACCATGCCCCCCCCCATATGACGTTCCTCCCTCCTTCTTTCTAAATGCATTTAAACCTACGGACGACGCCCTACCCTTCCCACTGGTCTTTCGACGNTTCCCACTGGTCTTTCGAAGGGCCGTGTGCAACTTTTCCATCTCTACGGAAAATCCCCTCCATCTCCACACAATACTGTATTCTTACGAATACACACTACCACCACCTCAGCAGGGTGTTGGCCAGAGGGTTTCTTCATCCCCCGCGCGCCCCCCACGAACTTACTTAAGACAAGGGCGGCGCATCACACGATCTACTTCTACTCCGACTTCGTCTGCGCCGCCGTCTCATCGCGCCACGGCCCTCGACAGATCTCGAGGCCCGAGCATTTGCTGACTGACGAACCTGCAACCGTGGCTTCTACGGTGAGGATCAACTTCGGGCCGGATGAACTCTCCGATGGTATGAACTTGGAACATTGTCGGATCTCGACACAAGCAGCCCTTACGGCAAGCTATGTTAGGACGTTGTAACCACGTTGTATTGTAGTACAGCAATGTAATTGATTGTTTTCATGCACACTTAGGGCTTTATTATTCAGTAAATTCCATTAATATTTGTGCATGAGTTATTATTTCAACCTCTCACCAAGACTTATGACAGGGCAAAGCCAAGCGAGTTACTTTAAATCTAAGTCTGAGCTATCCTTCCCATCAACGGGGATGAAAACCGCCTCAGTATTTAACTAGAGACGGGCCCCGATGTGACAATATTTAAATCTTAATTCTGCCACAATGTTTATCTCATCCTCAGGGCAGGCTAAAAATACAAATACAAAACGGTAATATACAGAAATGGTATTTTACAATTTAAATTTACATCATATTTAACACATTAAATAATTATAAAATATTAAATTCCGTAACAAACGTGTAATGTAGTACATCAAATCTTTCTTAAAAACAATAGTTATTTACAGTAAATTACATTTCTAAAATCCTTTAAAAATGTTTAACTTCTGGTTGAGTTTCATGGAAGGTTCAGTAACGTCCCCTTCTCCGTCATTGTAGATTAAACACTAAGGTATTTACAGTGTGTGCAACATAGATTCATTATATCCATTGCCAACATGACATTCACAAGCATAAATAGGAACTTCTTTACTCTTTGAGCAAATATAATAGACTTAGTCGGTCTACTAAGATGCTTAAATTGGTTATAGAAGACAGCTATATACAGAGGAATAGAGTAATGAAAGAGCTTCAATACTTAAATTCAAACGTAGACTTCTCTTTAAAATCTGATTAAAGAAATGTTTTTTATGACCTAATTAGAAAAATTAAAGAGATTTGCAGATAATATTAATAAAAGGTATAAATCTAAACTCTTGAAACTTGTGAATGAGGAATCTAAATTTCAACCTACATCTAAATATGTGAAAAAAGATTTTGTTATCAATCTTACTCATAAGACGTTCCCAGACAATGCTATAAGGACCCAAGAGTTAGGAAACATTTTTAACTACATCACTAAAAAGTGTGATCATAATAAGACTGTTACTGAGTATGTTAAAGATATTGAGCATGGAATATACAAATTTGACCAAGAGAAAAAAATACAAATTAGGAAATCAATTAGCAATGTTTTATAAAAGTATGAGACAAGTAAAGTAACTAATAAAAAAGAAGATGAACAGATCTATAATAACAAAGAACTTTTTCAGAAAAATGGGGATATTATGGTGATAAGTAGTGATAAGTAAGGATCAGTACTTAGAAAAAGTAGAGGAAGTACTATCAAACAATGACAAATATCACCAAGTAGAAAGTGATGACACTACTTTTAGTGTTAAACAAATTTATACTCTATTTAAAGAATGATTACGGAGAGATCAGCTTAATCAGATTTTTAGAGTCCAGCTTAAACAGCTTAACATGACCGACGAAAATATTAATCGTGTGTACGGTTTAATCAAATGACATAAAAAAGACCGAGGTATGAGGTCGGTAATATCGACGATTAATGGTCCAACTTACAATGTTTCAAAATTTACATTAAAAATTTTAAAATTAATCTTAGAATCTGGAAACCATTTTACTGTAAAAAACAGCTCTGAGTTTGTAAATAAGATAAAAGGAATGAAGATTCCTGAAGATTATTTAATGGTTTCCCTGGATATTAAAGATATGTATCAATGTATGCCCCACGAATTAATTGTAGAATTAATAAAGAGAAAGTTTAAATGGGACTGATATTGAAGTGAAGTTTCTTGTCGAAGACATAATTAGAATTATAAATGTTGTGTTAACCGTAAATTACTTTAAGTTTAATAATAAGTATTACAAACAAAGGACAGGAGTACCAATAAGAGGAACTCTTAGCAATTTAATGGGTGAGATAGTCATGAGAAAACTTGATTCATATTGCTTAAATGGAATGGAATACCTTACATACTCAAGATACGTAGATGATACATTCGTAATTGTAAAAGAAACTGAAGTTAATTTAGTACTTGATATGTTTAACTCATTTAACAAGAATTTAACACTTACGATGGAGGTTGAGAAAGGAGATACATTAAATTTCCTGGATACAGAAGTGACCAAGTTCGAAGGTGAACTGATAACCAACTGGTACAAGAAACCTTCAGCGTCAGGTAGAATGCTTAACCTTCGGTCTAAACATCAGTACTTCAAGAAAATGAATGTAGTAAATGGACTATTAAAGAAAGTGGATTGTCTTTCACATGAGAAGTTTCTTAAATCAAACCTTCAGAAAATAAAAATATATTTCAATAAATAATGATTATCCGTTTAATGTGATTAATCAACAAATAAAGAAATTTAAATGAAAAAGAAATAAAGAAAATAAAATAGATGCGAATGTGGATAAGGATATTTCGAATTATGGAGTAGAGAAAGATAACGAACTAATAAAAGATAAACATAAGATTGTAATACGTTATGTAAATTATATTAACAAAGAAGTGAGTAAGGTGTTAAATGACCATAACATTATTAGTATGTATAGAATAATTAATAAGGTGGAATTTGTAAAGAGTCAAAAAGACAAAATTTATAAGAATAACCATAAAAATATAGTATATGCCATAACACGCAAGGACTGTGATGTAAAGTTCATTGGACAGACCACTATAAAATTAAGTACAAGGTTGAATGAACATGAGAGGTAATGTAAGAGGTTTGATGATGATAAGAGGGGTATTCTAAAACACTGTAGACATAATAAGCATGAGATGGAATTTAGGAACACAAAAATTTAAAAAATGGAAGAAAATTACTTTAAACGACTAATACTAGAAACTTCTGCATCAAAACTAATAAAAACATGAATACACAGATTGAGAATAACATCTTCACCAAAGACTAGGATAGTCTATTATATTTGCTCAAAGAGTAAAGAAGTTCCTATTTATGCTTGTGAATGTCATGTTGGCAATGGATATAATGAATCTATGTTGCACACTCTGTAAATACGTTAGTGTTTAATCTACAATGACGGAGAAGGGGACGTTACTGAACCTTCCATGAAACTCAACCAGAAGTTAAACATTTTTTAAAGATTTATAGAAATGTAAGTTACTGTGAATAACTATTGTTTTTAAGAAAGATTTGATGTACTACATTACACGTTTGTTACAGAATTTAATATTTTATAATTATTTAATATATTAAATATGATGTAAATTTAAATTGTAAAATACCATTTCTGTGTATTACCGTTTTGTATTCGTATTTTTAACCTGCCCTGAGGATGAGATAAACATGAATCTCGACACGTGGGCTATCCAATAAATAACTTTCTGAAATAGATAAATGAAATCCTATTATTGTTGTGATATTTCAACTTTCAAATGAATGTGAATATAGACAATCTAATAAACTCAACTTTGAATTTAAATCGTAAAGTTTGGACAATTGGTTTAGATTTTGGAAACATTTTAATGAAATGGTGCAACCGCACTACCGCAGTTGGATCATGCATCGGAAACAAAAATTCGCCCTCTGCGAGGCTTCCTTCCGGTGAGTGAGTACGTTGGTCTAACGAATAAAAACAAAATAATTCCGGGCAACGCCGGGTAATCAGCTAGTGAGTAAAAGAATAATGGGAGAACCATACTTCGTACTTCGTACTTTAGGGTAACAATTTAGGGATTACTTTCGGTCAGGTGAAAATGACGGGAATCGAACATGAGACTCCTGCTTTGATTGCAACCACTACTGTACCCCATTCTGGGTAGAAATGTTGTAGTAGCAATTGGTGGAGTCGTTAACACCTTTGGGATTCAAAGCAGAGATCCCGGGTTCGATTCCCGGCTCTCGCCACCGTTTTCACCAGACTGAAAGTTATCACATATCTTTCTCCACGAGTAGAAAGGGTACAAGGAAGACCAAAATATGCATAATTTAGGGATCATTGTGGCATTTAGTTTGTGTATGATTCATATAGATTTAGATATAGATTTTTGTCCAATTACTTCGTGACGTAGAAGAAAAGCTTTCGAAGCGATTCATCTCTCTCTGTGGCCCTGATATACGAGAGATTGATTTATCTCATTATTATCCCACTGTAAATGTAAAGACCTCAACAACGAAATCAACTGAATTACTTCAACAACTAGGGGACATTCAAGTATTACGTAAGCATAAAACTGGCCAATTTTCTCCCCTCCTCCACCCTGTAAGCACGTGTAATATTTTTGCTACCCCGCTAAGAATAGTACATAATATCTTTCAATACCCCTCCTCAAATGCTAATAAATTTTATGTTAATTTTTTATTCTTCTATTATGATAGATGTAATTCAAAAATGCATTATGATGATATAATTTATTATTATTTATAATAATAAAAGTTATATATTATTTATTAATATTCAAGAAAATCCATACATATCATTATAGAATATGGGGGTAGTATAACTAAATATGAATACCTGTAATACTGTTATAAATAATTTTATTTTATAACGAATACGTTAAATTTAGTAATCTTACATAACAAATAGGTGTATCTGTATTAATAATCTACGCTTTGGTCCAGGGACTAGCCAATCATTCATCTAATTTGTAAATTCTCGTTGAATTATCAGAATCCTGTTTCTGAATTAAAAACCTTATTGTATAAAAATTCCAAATATCCTTTTTCAAAAATCTTACGTAAGATTATTCTGACGCCCCCCCCTCTCTTGATTAGCAAGTGTAAGATTTTGCGGACCCTCCCTCCTTTGATGCTTACGTAATACTTGAATGTTCCCTTAGAGGGAACTTAACAACAAGAAAGATAGAGAAGGAACAAAGAATTAGAAGTGAAAGTGGAAACGGTTCTTTGCGTAGTGAGACGAAGTGTTTGTAGGAAACGAGGGCTGGAGGCCTAATCAGGAATGAAGAAGTAAACCCTCCCTCGCGTGGAGTGCCGCAAGGATCTCGACGTAGGTGGCAGCCGCGGTGCTGCTCTCTGTCGCTCGCACCGGGGACCACTCTGGGGATTAGCATGGAAATAGGGGTTGGTAATTGCGGCATCAACATGCGCCCAGTGTAACCTTCACGCTGCCAAACGAAGGCTGGGAATGGGGGGGGGGGAGGAGGGCAACGGAATAGATGAATAACAAATGGCACAACAACAATTCAAAGTGCACGTGTAAATGGAATACTCCAATTTTCCAAGCATTTAGAGAGGAAAGAAATCCAACCATTATTTCTTTTAGATCATCTCTGGTTCGACAACTCACACACATTGTTTTTCAGTATTTTGGTGATTCATAATGGTTCATAGCACCGCTATTAAACTTCACTTAGCACGCGGTCCATTTTATACACCTTCTCGACAGATCGAGTTTGACAAAATGTTACTTGACGAATAAAACTTATATTTATATTATCTCAAGTCAGGAAAATTAAATAGTATATTTTAAGACAATCAATTAACGATACACCGATACATATCATATAATCACTTGATGATTAAAAGTTAAAATTCACATGATTATTCTCTGGTTCTAAGGACAACAACGTTTCGAGGCCTCCCCTTCAGATTCTTCATATTCCTTGGGTCCACTACCACAAGTATCAAGTGTTGATATGTTCGTACTAAAATATTGTGATTATCAATAGATTTACAATGAAATTCAAAATCTGCCTTGGGCACTTGCGAATGGCATGGAGGGTAAATCTAAATATCGTTGTAGTGTAAATTGATTGTCTTTAATACATTTGCACAAAGAATATAATATAATAGATAAATAAATAATAAGAGTGTGAGCGTCGTAAAATTTAAATAGTATATTTCGTTATTATTAAAAAGTGTTAGAAGTCTTTAGAATAATAAAATGCTTTCAATGTACTCAGGGTAATGCTGAACACAATTTTCTATTTTTTCTCACCGGACACGTCCCAATCAAATATTAATTTTAATAGCTTAGATTTATATTTTAGTTTCTTATATGTATTTTCTTTCTCGCCTGTGTACTATTTTTCTAAGCATTTTATTGTGTGTGTGTGTATTTTATAGATATTTGGACGAATATTTTGGTTTTAATTTCACATTATTGTATTATGCATATTCTTATTATGTCTATAATGTTTTCCATCTGCTACCGAGCATTGCTAACTTGCAGATTAATGAATTATTATTATTATTATGTCACAAAGCTGTACGTCCCAACGTCTGATGGAATATTTGTAGTAAAATGCTCTATTACTCGCGGACCGTAAGAAAGGTTATCAGTTGTACAGCATTGTTTTATGGCAATTAGAAATGGATTTAGAATGTATGTGCGCTATATGGATGGCAGAATTCTCATTCAAGATCTAGTAATCTTGTAAGTGGAATTGCAATTCTCCGAACATGTTCGAAACGCGGTAAAAATTGTGAGTTTTGTTGAAACGAAGAAGGAACTTCATTTCCACTGTGAGCAACTATACAAAGAGAATGGGAAGTGATCTGGTCGTTTCTAGACGCTGCCAAAGACGCTGCTGACGTCCGAGAAGACTTGAGAAATATTGCTAGAGATCACGACCCGGATATTTCACCGGTTTCTCTCCAGGTAGTTTTTGACAACCAAGTTTGGTTTGGCGAATTTTCCAGGGGTGGGAATATCATTAATATCAAATTTTTACTGCACATAATGTCTAAGATTCATTTTGAAATACTAAATGGATAGCTGTACGTATTTATTAAATAATGTCTTTTAAAGTATTAAATCCTTAGCCACTGTCCTTGGGTCCTTGATCGGAATTGATGGGATGGTCCCTTGCTTATTTCCGAGGAGTAACTAGGTGTCTTATCCCGACGTGGTTATACGCAGTTTTCAACTGATTTTTTCACAATAAAGTTTTATTTATTTATTTTGATGAAAGATATAATAATACATATTGCTATCTATTTTCGTCAGTGCGGTCGTATTCCATTACCGGTGTCCAGCGGCGGATCTAGACCGTAATCAAGAGAGGGGGCTAACCGGGGAGCATTTTTGTTTTTAAAAAAATTTGGTTTTACAACACAAATTTAAAAAAAAAATTCTTCAAATAAAATGCATTAAATAAATAATTAACAATCTAGTATTATTAATAACAACAATTATTAATTAAAGTTATTAATAGGGTATTATTAATTTAATCAATCTAATATCATTAATGTAATTAATATGGTATTATTAATTTTATTAATCTGGTAAATTTAATAACAATTATAACAAATAACAATTACTAATCTGGTAACACTTTTACAAAGTATGCCATTTATCAACTTCAATTTGGTCTGTTAAACCGTTAGGTCGCGTAGATGCGCCACTGCCGGTGTCGATGACAATCCGACAATGCATTTCCTTGTGTCCCTATCTCTCGCTCCTTCACACCTGCGCTCGGTGGCGCGTTGAGCGATCGATACCTCCTGAGTGATGACCCCATTAGCTCTCGAATGTCCCCGAGTGACACCACAACTTATTCCCGTTTGGATTCTCGTGTTTTGTAGCGAGCGACAGTTCGTTCCCGTAGAGGAAGCTGGCGTTCGGTCACTGCTCAACGACATGGAAGAATTCATTACAGGGCATGGACATTTCCTGACATATTTTAAGAGATTTGGGAAGGAAACAGACGAGCAGTGTAGCTGTGGATTAGATCGAGAAACTCCCGTCCATGGACATGAACGCCAGAAGTATGGACATGAAAGAGCTGATTATGTTGAGGAGTATAAAAGACGAGATTTGTTGAATATCAAAGAGGTGGACATCGATAATAAAAGAAACAAAATATCTACTATTAGAGTGCTTTACAATGCGTATTGCAGGAATAAGAGAATGTATACGATAGTAGATGACAGAAAACGCCTCCACGTGGCGAGGACGGTGAACGCTGCGTTCTGGAAAACGCAAAAGAGAGACCCTTGTTTTGCTTAGTGCTGTGTATACAACGAGAATAAAATAAATAAAAGAAACTATCTTTAATGATTCATAGAATCTGACTAACGAAAGAGAGAGAGGGGCAGTCGTGACTGTAGCCGGAGGGGCCTCGCAGTGGCAGGTCTTAATGTTCAATTTTTGATGAAGTATAAAATGTATACTCTCAATACACATTTTTTTTATCGAGAGCGGAACAAACATTTTTTCAATGAAATAACTTTCAGTCACCAGGGTTTAGGTTCGGGTGGAAATGGTGTACACTTGTGAAAGGCGGACGGGTGGGGTAGTGGTTAACACCCCCGCGATCAATGCAGGAGTCCCGGGTTCGATTCCTGGTTCGTCGCCATTTTCATGTGACCGAAAGTTATCAAATATCTTCTCCACTTNTTTGAAGGTGCTATTAATACACGCATAAACCGTACATACTTTTTTGAAGTACTTATTGCGTTTCTTTTGAATATAAACATCTCTCTCTCTCTCTCTCTCTCTGACTGTCTCTTTTCATTAATATTCTATTCTATGTGCATATATATTAAAGACAACGCCAATGATAGAAGTAAATCACACAAAACCCTTGTTGATATTTAAAATTCGCAATTCACATTGGTTCAGTGGTGGGAGAAGAAGGAAATAATTAATCTGAATCGTAGTCGTTTTTGTCCTGAACCAATGTGAATTGCGAATTTTAAATATCAACAAGGGTTTTGTGTGATTTACTTCTATCATTGGCGTTGTCTTTAATATATATGCACATAGAATAGAATATTAATGAAAAGAGACAGTCAGAGAGAGAGAGAGAGAGAGAGATGTTTATATTCAAAAGAAACGCAATAAGTACTTCAAAAAAGTATGTACGGTTTATGCGTGTATTAATAGCACCTTCAAAAAATGTTTAGTTGTGATGGAGGCACTAATAAGGGAATAATGGGAAGAACAATATGTCCCTGCGACCCGAGATCTGTCCACGGCCGTGTACACGTCATTCCTTTTTACTACGTAATATTTAACTTTTATTTTATTTTACTCGGTTTGAGAGATTTAAAAACTGTTTCACCTTATAGCTCTTGACCTAAAATTGGGCACAATTTTATTTATACTCGGCACATTATGCCACGTTGAAATCACAAAATTACATCGAGTTTGCCCTATCAGAGAGCGTTTGTTGTTGGTGACACGTTAATGACGGTCTGGAAATGTTTGGAGCTTGACCGAGATAAAATCTCAAATGCAGTCCATTACATGAAAATAATGCGGTAAAACCGTGTCATTTTGTAAAAAGTATTTGGTCCATGATGTATTCAATATGACCGAAGAGAAATATTTTTATGAAAATTTTTTTATCTGCAAATGAGCAAATATGAATTTAAATCGGGATCCGCAACCTCGCTTAAATTCAAAGACGTTCTAAGAAAAGGGGAGCAGACAAATTATAAAAGTTAGGCAAGTTCGGGAAGAATGGGTGCGTTAGTGTAGATGGGAAGCTAGTGGAGTGATAGTGGGTAGTGAAGTGAAGTGAAGTGATACGAGGGAAATAAAATGATTCAGAAAAAAGGTGGGAAGGGAAATGTGAAGTGAAGTGCACGAAAGGGGTGAATCGAGTACTTGTGTCATCAGTGAAATTATATGTGCAATGAGTATATTTTTATCAATTATTTAGATGTTTCAGGGTAAAATGTTTTTATATTTAATACTTTAATATTAGTTGAATCAAATAGTTTAATGATTTATTTAACAACTTTTTATTTCATTGCTCTGTGATATGAATTTTCATATTTTTTGTATTGTATTTCCTTGCCACCGGGTAAATGTACCCATTTGCAGTAAATAAATATTATTATTATTAAATCACTTATACCACGGAATGAAATTGGGACCTGATTTATAATAAAAACAAAATTAATTCTAGTTTTGTAATAAGCAGAAACAATGATATCTCGTTCTTCTTCACTTTTTATTCCCGAAATCATTTCAGTCGAGAAAAGAAAAATGAGAAGAAAACGGTCGTTTTCTTTGCATTTAAAACCACAAAAAACTCGGATGTAAAATGAAAGGAGTTTGAAAAGAAACGAAACTCATTTAAAATTCATAATCCTTTTCTTTCTGCGCTTCATTGTTCTTTGTTTTCTCCCCTCTGGAAGATTATCTGCACTTTAATTTTGCTTCGTATATAGCAATGTGATAAAGACGTAAATAAAATTTGTCTCATAAAAGTACGAGAGGGAGAGATGTGAAGATATAAACTCACTAATAATACATTTCAGACGAACATCATTTCTTGTTTGAGAGTAAAAGTCTGGATGACAATGATTAGTTGAAACAAAACGAATGAAAATTTTTTAATTCATTGTGGACAGTGTTTTATATAGTGCTCCCAGGCGCAACATTCACAAAAATAAACTCAAATAAGGTAATTTTAATAGTGGGATCCGAACTATGGATCTTGTGATTATTTGTTCAGTGCATTATCCGCAACACTACATCTCTTATATTGGGATTATACATATATTAGCAGAAGTACATCGCGTTGCCCGGGATTTCGAAAGACATTTAAAACAATAATTACTGGACATTCGAAATTAAAAAAACAAATCACTACTAAAACACCGAAATTAAATGGATTATATATATATATCCATTGTTAAACAAACATCCAAAATATTACTTCAACATTGAAGGAAATTGGCACTGTGCTTGATGTACTCGTATTTTAATGTACAAAGGGTATTAAAAATACCTGTTAACAGGTCTAAAAATATTTTAAAGTTTATTTCGTCCAACTTTCCCCGGAATTCTTGTATAATATTCTAAATTTATGTTAGTTTCCATATCTCTCTGCTATCTTTATATCAAATTTCCATTTCTGACAATTTCATTCTGAAATCTCACAGAAATCACAAAATCAAAATCAAAATACAGAGAAATGATTATGAGAAGTCGTTTTTCCCTTTAGTTGTTGTTTTATTCACATTTGAGGTGCATTACAAAAAAATGTAAAGCTGTATATACCACACATTTTTTCACACTAAATTCGCAAAATGTGATATTTGCTCAGTTTTGATGAACTTTTCCCATAGAAGTAAAACAAATAGACAAAATATGATGTACTGGATAAGGTTGAAACTCTGAAATGTGATCTTTGCTTGTTTGTGTTTCTTTGAGATTCATACGTCATGAGATTCGAGCGTCTTCTTATTTATATACTCAACTTTGGCACGGTTGTGTACATAAATTCTGTAGCCCTATCCTGGCGCGGGTTTTTCTCCGTTTTTCCTTCGGGTAGAGGCGGATTTCTTATACAGGTTCTTGAGGTTTTGTCGAGGGGCGTGTTTATTGTAACAATAAATCGTGAATTTAGTGTTTTTTCAACTCTTATGATTTTTAAACACTATAATCAGAATAATCTATAGTTCGATAATAACTTGTACATGTAAATTTACAAACATATTTGCGTTAAATTACAAACATATTGACATATATGTATTATAACTCGCAGCTAACTTTTTATCTTATCTAGGAACTTATGCAACAAAATTTTTGAATCCGCCTCTGCCTTAGGGCCCTTGATCGGAATTGATGGGATGGTCCCTTGCTTGCTTCCGGAGAGTAAATTAGTTTATTGTCCTCCACGTGGTCATACGCAGTTTGTATTGTTTTTTGACAATAAATTTATTATTAAATTTATAATGTAAATGCTAACATTTGCGAAAATGCTCGCAACACGTAAACGGTTTGAGAGGAATTTTGGATCTCTCGATTAGTGAGGAGAGGAGCAGTAAAAAATGATTTCTTTGATGATCGAGCGATCACCTCTGGAACGTTTCGCACGGATTTACTATTTTATTACTTTACATTATTTAATATGAAGCAAAGTATTAAAAATTTCCTACTGGGAAGCAAGACCACGTGTGATAGCTTTTCTACCTGAACATAGTCTCAGCTGTGAATTTCATGAAAACTATCACAACCATTCTCAAGAGAATTAAACAAAAATATACTAATAATGATAATTTATTAATATGCAAGTGAGCAACGCTCGGTAGCAGATGAAAGAAAATGACATAATAAAAGTACGATGCACAGCACAGTAATAAGAAATTAAATAACTAATTGCCCAAATATCTATAAAATACACACACACACACACGGTATAAAATGGTTGGATAATTTTTACACAAGGTAACAACGAGAAAGAAATTACGTTTTAACAAATTAATTTTCTAAATGAGGCCCAATATGTGTGAATATTCACATATGTACACAAACTCATTTTTACCTACAAACAGAGACAGAAACACACTCATACGTACAAGCACGGGTCAATAAACACACATACGCCATTACTCCTCGTATAACCTTAATGTAAAAATTATTGCTATAATATACAACTAAAAGAAATTAATAACTATAAGAAATAACGCCAAAACAGGATTCCTGTGAACAGTCACGTACACTTCACATCACTACACTACACTACACTACACTACACTACACTGCAATTCTATTCGCTCTGAGCATTTTCTATAACCTTCACTTCACTTCACTGCACTTCACATGTGCTCCTATTTCGAAGAAGCAAGAAGACGGTTGCGAAAACATTTTACTCTTTTTGGTAAGTTCGTAAGTGCTGTTGCAGGTAAGGTATTCCAGTCTACAATGAATGGTTCTCTTCACAAAGGAGTATTTCCCAATATCCGTTTTCTTGTTTGCTGCATTTTATTTTACTCTTGTGGTGGCCGTGACTAATGTAGTTCGGTTGGTGGATCCTAGCCTTCACTGATTTCCACGCTGGCTCTCTCATGTAGGTTTTAAATAAAGCACAAAGACGCGCTAACTTCCTTGGATTGGAAAGTGTGCCCCACTCTAAATTTATATTACTTGTGTTGTCCCTAACACATTTTGCAGCCTTTCTTTGTATCCGGTCTAATTCATTGTTTTGGATCCTCCTTATACGGATCCCAGCAAGAGGCACCGTACTCCAGTGTAGTTCGGACTCATGAAATGTATGCCTAGCTTTTAGATTTCGAGTTCCCTTTTCTAAGTACGCGTCTCACAAAGTTAGAGCTCTCCAAACTTTCTGTGTTGTGTATTTTACATGTTCTGCCCAATTTAAGTCACGAGAAATTATAACACTTAAGTATTTACAACTTGAAACTTCAGGACTTATCTGATAATTATAGTTCAGAGCAAGTTTTATTTTTGATCTAGAGAAACATAAATATCTACTTTTTAGAGGGTTTATTTTCATTTTATTCGTCTCAGCCCATTTCCACAATTCGTTTATATCACACTGTAACATATTTCGGTACCTGTCTCATTTAATATTTCGATATATAACTCAGTCATCGTCAAATAAGCGTACTACCGGGTTTATATGCTCTGATATGTCATTAATATTCGCAAGAAAAATAAGTGGACCAAAAACGCTTCCCTGTGGTACTCCCGACGTCACCGCTATTTCTGCACTCATCTATTCTATCTTGTTGTGAGCGATCCCGGAGGAATCCACTAATACATTTGACAACACGCGAATCAATTTTCACATTTCGAAAATCAAACGATTTTCACATTATGATGGCAAACCATTCGATTGACAGCAATAGCTGTAACCAAGATGTGAGTTGTTAAAGTGAATCTCTTTCAGGACCAGTGAGAACACTGAATTCTTGCCTCCTACAAACTCTCATTCCCAAGGACATAAAAAAGCACTTACAATTCGACACTCCGGAAAACTCGTGGAGAAAATTAACGCTCTCTCTGCGATCTCGATTTAACGCGAAATTTGTTCGTTCCTAAAAGGCACACATAAATAGCTCGTACATCGGATTCACTTTTATGAACGCAAATAGGACGTTCTTTTATTTCTCGAAGCTTTCACTCCCGGACGCGCCGCGGCGCTAGCGTCGATTGCGTGACGTGCTTTTAAGGGTGACGCGAGCGCCAATCAACGCTTCCGCCGAAATAGCTGCGCAGCGCGCCGCGGTCATTCTGCTTCGTCACGGAGAAACGAACGCAACGGTGTTTTTTCGGTGATAAATGACTCATTGTTTCGTTGCGAAGGGACTCTCGCCTTTCTCCAGTGATGCGTTTGGAAGACAATACGCGCCTCGTGGACATTTGATGGGTTATCGGATTGAAGCGAATTAATTGTCAATCATTTTTTTATTACCTGTGCTAATGGAATGGTTTTTACTTTTTATATGTTACTAGGTGAACCGCTTATTTTTTCACTAAATTGAATATTCTATTTAATACTGTTTTTTTTCCTTTGGCTTCGGTGTCTTGGCCACCTTTTATATTTAGCATTAGTAAAACAAGGGTTCTCATCTTTATTGATCTCTTCTTGTTCTTTCGAATTTCGTCCCCGTTGTGTTGTAGTTCCGAGGAGGCACGCGTAACTCTTCTATGGTAGCATTCTCTTTATTTCGGTTACATTTAGCTCATATTCGTAAAAATATATCAAACTTTTTCATGTTCTCAAATAAGGTCCATAACTTGTCCGTATTCAATGCGTCTAAATTCTTATATTTTTAAGATATATTGCTCACTCTTGTGCATACATCTGTAACGTTTCTACCTGGTTCAATTTTTCGCTGCCACCACCTTAAACTACTTTGAGGAAAAATATGATTTTAAGAATAAATTCTCTTTACTTGAGAAATAAACAAAATAACAAATTACAAAACATATAGCAAATGTTCGGACAATAATTAATAGTTAACTATCTCAAAGTCTTTGCGGAAGACACACTTCCTCGGACACATGACGTGTCTATACCTCCCTCTTACATCACTTGTCGCAGCCGTCCGAATGGGGGCGTGTTACGGCACACCGCTAGCCCAGATGCGATGTGGGTATTTTTTGGGTAGAAGCGGGATTCAACCATAAACCACAACATTTATGATAGAGTTCGCTGCCACCGGCTTGGTTTCCCAAGCAATCAAACACACGTGTAATAACAATAAAATATTCCTTTAATACAAGTCAAATTGAAATCTGCGTATTTACACATTTGAACGAACTCTCAAATCATAAATACAAGTTTGAATTTGTTATTACAGAGTTATTGTTATCTGAAAGCAACAATTACACACAGATATAAATACTGGTGTTATGAATTAACTCGGAAATCTACCCAGATCATCCGAATCTCAAAAATTTACAAGTTGCTATCCCGAAATAACTTACTGTTCCAAGTTACGTCATTCGCGCCTAATAGCAATGTAAGTGAATTACTGCAGCAATTCTCAGTGGTCTGACGACCAACACTAACCAGGTCACATCTCAAATAACCTGGGTACTTCCATACACTCCGCAGAGTCTCAAGTCTGAAAGTCTGTGAGGATCTTCAATCCTCCCAATATATACAGAAGCGGAGGTCACGTGATCACGCCGTCGCTAACGCACGGAGCACTCTACATCATCTTGGTCACCCCTCAGCTTCTGAGAACAGTGCGTCTTTACCGATATGCCAGCAGCCTTATCGGGCTGACCATTATTGTTGCATCCGCTGGAAATATTCCATTCACACTCGCCACGCGCTTCTGCAACATTCTTCTGAGGGCATTCCTACTCAATTTTCAGAAGTAGATGGAAACTCTTCAGCCTCTACACAATGAATGGGAAGGCTTAGTGGTGGTTACTTTTCCTTATTTGGCGGCGACTGGCCTGACCTTTAATCTCCTTTGGAATTTCCGGCTAGCAAAATGCTTGAAAATGTTAATATTTCAAAAATAGACTGCACTGGTCCTGATGTTACAGGGCGCATCGAAGTTTTTTCTGTCTTTTTATCATTTAGAGGAGGATGCGGTCTCCATTGTCACCACCCCGCTGCCTGTCTCTCCGGCCACACGCGCTGAGAGATCAGCGGCCTTCCGCTGCCCATATTTCCACATACATCAAACCCTTCGTCTCATTCAAAGGTTTCCTGGTTCCCCGACCTCAAGAATATTTCATTTACTGCCCCTTCGCTGGGCTCTGCCTGGTTCAGAACCGCTAGCTTCGACCACCACGCGCAGTGCACGACGTTACAACGTCTCACAGTCCCGTAGCACATGTTGTGGAGTTTCTGTAACTTTTTGACGTTCTCATTCACTGTTTTCTTCTTCCCCAAATCTACACAGATACTGTATGAAAATCTTCTATTCAATACCGAATTAATATGAAAATAAAAATGTTAATTTTTACATAGTATTTTATTTTCGTGAGTAATATGACTGATATTAGTTTCCCCCATGGTTTCATTTGAACTCCTATTTAGTATTAACTATGGAAACAGGAAATCGGAACACATATGAATAGTTCTTAACTGTTATGTGTGTTACGAATATATCATATGATATTATACAAGGAGCATTACCTGACTCAAGTATAATCCCCCACGAATATTGTTTATTGTTTACCAGATGCTTTCATTTGTCAGGTTTCAAGTTGTCATGTTCAAATTTCAAATACATGTCATGCTCCTTTTCAAATACATGAGTCAAGTACATGAGTCTTTTCTTGGTGTCATTTTTACTTTCTCACATACTTAGTATACAGAAAGTTTTGTAATCGTGAAAAAAATTCGAAAGCGAGTTTTCGACGGAAATATCAGTTTTGGTTACCTCTGATTCAGAAAAAGTGGTTTTTGGCATAACATTCGTCCGTCTGTCCATCTGGTCGCAGTGATTATGAGTAAATGTATGAATATATTTAATTCATATTTCGTATTTACGGTAGAATTTACTTGTTATCGGTGCATGTGCTCTATTTTTTTACTTTAAAACAAAGGGTACTTCACATGAAGGTCAAAGTACTCTTTTGAATGTTTTCTCAAAGCCGGCTCCAACGGTTTTTTTAACGTAAAGTACAATTAGTTTGCATTACATCCGCATTAGCGGTATTTCGCTTGAAAGTTTTGTATACACGCAATAAAGTAATTTCTGTCTGCTACACTTACACATTAGTTTACTGTTTCAAGAAGCTTGAATAATACTTAGCAGTGTAAATGGGCCAAGCAGGCGTAGAATATATTTTTCGTAAAGTGGAATGAAAGATATGATAATGATAAAATACAACGGGGGATTGCAAACGCACTGCAGGTTCGAAAATACATCAATTTCTGTCCACAACGAAATTACATTTGCATAACACTTTTGTGATATTTTTTGTCACTCTATGCTTCAGATGGAAAAACGTATATGAGAAAGTATCTGCAATAGTTTTGCACCACTAGCTAAATAATATTTCCGAAAGGAACAGGGGAAAGATGACACACCATTCAATGCTCTAAGGCCGCGTTCACACCATGCAAACGGTGAGCTCCAACTACTATCTGCTGACTTCCAAGAGACGCTGCATCGCGTCTAAACCATGCAAACTCTTCTCTCTACGCAAACGAATCCCTTTCTCCTTCTCCGTGACCATGAGGGGCAAGTAAAAGGGACATTTGAGTCACGTGCGATACATCATTCACCCTCTCGAAACGATTAGACCGTCATACCTGTGTCTGTGAGAGGCAAATGCAGGTGTCCGGGGGGCAGCTCCAGGAGGCGGAGACTGCAGCGTTGGCGGTGGAGGTGGCTGCGGCGGCGGCGGGGGCAAGGGCTCCTGGTCCTCCTGGAGGTGCGCCTCCACCGGCAGCCAACAGCAACAGCGCGCAACTCGCCAGCAGCCGCCGACGCATGGCGCTTCCTCCCGCATCTGATGAAGCAACGACACGGAAACATATTCTAATTAGTCTACTTCATCGCACAAGTGACGACTAAAATAGAGTTTCAGTTAGGTGAAAATAGCGACGAACCGGGAATCGAACCCGGGACTCCTGCATTGATCGCTGGGGTGCTAATCTCTACACCTCCCGTACACCTTCCACAACTATACACCACTTCCACCCAAAACTGAACCGCGGAAGCCCTGAGAACCAACCGTGGTTTACATTTGAGGAAGGCGACCGGGTGGTGTGATGGTTAACACCTCTGCGATCAAGTCAGGAGTCCCGGGTTCGATTCCCGGCTCGTCGCTATTTTTATCTGACCGAATGTTATCACATATCTTCTCCACGTGCAGAGTACACGGAAGACCAAAATATGCGTAACCAAAATAGATCAAAATACAGGATGATCCCGAATGCATGATACAAAGGTTACCCCAGGATAACGCACCAAAAAGAGTCCCCAAACCGAATGACATTTTTCTTTCATTTCTATATAACCCATAAAATATTACCATTCATTATATTTTAACGCCCCACACGTTTTACAGTGTTCCCAACCATTAAAAATAGTATTTTTGTTGTTAATTTTGAACAAAAATTGGCTACTAAAACTAGCCTCTCGATTGAGAAAAATCCTTTAATCTAATCAAGAAATTTTTTCAAACTTGATCATTTGGTATTTGGATGAAAAAATCTGCGTAAATGTATAAAAAATTTTCGCAAAAATGTAATAAAGTTGTCATTAATCCTGGAAATTTCGAGGTGCAGGGACAATTTTTATACACAGGTTTTTCTATTGCTATTCTAAATGTTCCTAACATTTCAGGTCTCTACAAGTGGTGGGTCACCTTCAAAATTTCGAAAAATTCATTTTGCTCGGGGGCATTTTTTGGTGCCTTATCCTGGGGCACCCTCGAAGAGTTAATGCAGGGTTCTGTAAAGTGCGCTTTACACGTGGAAATTTTCATGTACTCTCTTTTCTTCAGTACGACTCGTTCAAATTGACTAGCACACTCCTAGCGGCATCTCTTCTTTCTAGCTGTGTGGCCTGTCTTTTTCAAATTGGTTAAAATTGTTTGCGTATTTGTGTTATTCTTTATGTTGCGGTGTTTTATGGAAATCAATCGTAGTGAATAAAACACAATATGAAACAATGAAGTCATGTTCAGAGAATTGGCCAGGGCGGTAAGTCGGCAAATGCCATGGATCCACGAGCCCTTGGAGCTCACAAGAAGCAATAGTTTGTATACCCGTTAATAGAATTGATAACAGAACACGCAAATACAAATTTTCTATTTGAAGAAAATGAATATAATTAGTGACGATAGTTGAATCTTCGGGAAAGATAAGGACATATTGTGATATATTGTTTGATTACGACATGCTCAAAGAAGAACGGAAGCATTGGTATGAAATCATGAAGAGAGAAGGCTTCTGTGTGTGGGACAAAAAATCTATACTCAGCATTAGATGAATATGCGATGAGAATTATGGCAGTAAGAAAAGAAATAGCTGATAAGTAGATAAGTTCCCAGCTTCACGTGGTAGGAACAAAAAGGTTCTCTGGGGCAACTCAGGGAAGACTAAGTGAAACAACCGTAGAAAAGGCAATAGAAGATAGAGAAAAGAACGTCAAAAGAAACCATGAGCACGTTTAATATAAAATATATATACGAAAAAAAATATTAATGAATGAGAAATAAGATGAGGAAGAATAAGAAAGAAACAAGGAGACATCGTAGAGTAAGAAACAAACATGAAAAGATAAACATCAACATGGTAATGTAAAAATAAGAATAAACAACAAATAAGACTGAAATAAAGAGAATGACTTCTGATGTAAGACGACAAGATGAAAAAGCGGTGATCCCATAACCCCGGTAATGGCCTCATGGTCGCGGTTCGGGAATTATACAACCAATTTGTAAATAAATAAATAAATAAATACTCATTACACTCAAAGAAGTGATGATAATGTCCCTGGTTAAGAAAAGGAAATATTTTCAAACCGATCTACGTAAAAATGAATAAAACATGCGTGTGACGCAACAATATTTCTTGTAAGTGACGTCTATGTTGTGAAGACCGACATGAAGACGAATCTACTCCCTACACCCACTACAGAGTAAAATATCGAAAAATCCAAAATCCCTTTTCTAGATATTTAAATTAGCAATGTTGAGCTACAAAAGTCAAATTTAATATCCCAATCAAATGCCGAGAAAAGCGAAAATTAAAAAATGACGAAAATGAGGGACGGGTCGAGTAAACAGTTCTTCCTGTTTTGAAGGCCATGTTGAGGTACAAGTTTTCACAGCGCTCGAATTAAAACTGCATCTTATATTCAATCACTAAAATTAAAACTTGCAAATTAAGAAGGCAAAAATTCGAAAAGTAATGAAAATGAGTGAGTGGGGATGTTTCTCGAAACCTCAAGTAGTCTCCCCAGAGTTTGGAAGCTTAAATTTTTAAATTCTCATCATGCTCGAATAAAAAAACTGTATACAATTTGTCAAAAAAGCAGTACAAACTGCGTGTGATCACGTGGAGGACAACAACCTAATTTACTCTCCGGAAGCAAGCAAGGGACCATCCCATCAATTCATATCAAGGGCCCTAAGGCAGAGGCAGATTGAATAATTTCAGCAAAACTTCCTAGATAAGATAAAAAGTAAGCTACGACTTATAATACTAATAGAATATCAACATGTTTGTAATTAAACACGAAACATTTATTTTACATGTACGAATTATTATCGAACTATATTAATTATGATCAAGGTCTCGGGTTCGAAACCCGGTCCCGTCCCCCATTTTCATTCAACATAACATAATTAATCTGTTACCTGGCGCTGAGATTCACCGCAATCTAAGAGATTTCTATATCGAACTATAGATTATTCTGAGAGTAGCGATTATTCACGATTTATTGTTACAATAAACACGCCCCTAGACAAAGCCTAGAGAACCTGTATAAGAAATCTGCCTCTAATCGAAGGAAAAACGGAGAAAAACCCGGGCCAGGATGGGCCTACAGAATTTATGTACACAACTGTGCCAAAGTTGAGTACACATAAAACTAAATTAATGTGAGCCATACGGCAACATAATCATGCAAGAAAATAGTTTTAATAATTGTTAAAAGTTATTTTAAAAGTATCTTATAGATAGATAGATTGTCTTTTTACTTCGAAATCATTATCTCTCTGCCATATATGACTTTATCGACTGAGAATTCCTTATTCCATACAGATTTAATGTTTACTAGCTGAACTATTTCCACAAAAACTTGATTATAGACAAGTAAATAACTAAATCTATCTGGCAAGTAATGACATTCTAAAATGAGCACTGTCCGCTGTCAGACCTCGATCTCTCGACAGTAGTCGATCGATCGATATATTACGTTCTCTGACGCTCTCGACCAGAGTTCTGCACGAACCTGATTTTAGCAGCTCTATCCGCTCAACACCTGTCTAAGAGAGGCGTCACGGCTTTTGCATTTTCTTGCAGAATAAAGATGTCACACGAAACCAAATCAATTCTCTAATTTTGCAATATATTTCCCTTGTTGAATAAATGTACTTAAGTATTTGAATTTGTTTTGTTGACTTCGAAAAATAATATTGTTCGACGAAGATTTCGAGATTTAAAATAAAAAGAATAAACAAAACAAAAACAACAAAATTAAATCATGAGAGAGAATCACAAATTCAAAAACACGAATTCATGAGACAGAATCAGCTACTTGATGAAATAAATTCACCTCTTCTCAAATCAGGTGGTAAATTTCCATTGAAGTTCCGTCCCATTAGCCATGGCGAAGTAAAAACGTAATCCCATAATTCCTTCACCCAGCTGCGGCGTTCTTCAATGAGATGTTTCCTTTTGAAGGCGGAGACATGATTCACCTGTCAACGCCCGTCGTCTGTTCTGCGAAGCATTCATTACTCACCGCTACGAGCGCCACGGTCGCTTCGGCGCGAAGAAGCACCAGTGGAGGGGGAGATGTGATCAGAACAGAGAGCAGGCACGTTCTTTTGCTGGGAGAGGGTGGGAGGGTTGATGTGGCTTTGACATGTCAGCACAAGCTCGCTCCTAATCCAGTTTGAAACCGACGAGTAGAAGTTATTATTTCTATTTCTTGAAACAATGAGGTTTCAGAATTATGTGCTTTCTTTAAATAAATGTATTATTATTATTATTATGTATTTCATTCTGGGGTGTATATGCAGTAAAAGTGATAAAACTATGAATACATTTAGTCCGATTTACCAAGATAGGTGGAGTATATCAACTGCAAATGAACTAAAATTCCAGTTGAGTTATTATGTCAGGTCATACAATTTTCTATCCCAAGCTGTTTAGATTAAGTTTCTTAGAGTCTTTATAAACTTTCTTGTATATTCTTACAAGTCAGATTTATCTTATGATTCCTCACTGAATGGCAATGAACCGAATTTTTATACCGATACCAATTTAGCCTCAAAGGTTTTGAGATTCGCGCTCCTCACTACAGTGCTATCAATAGAAGAGCATAAAACACCTCGTGAAATTCGAGGAACCAAAATGTCAGTATCACGAGATCGCTGACGTTTTCTCTCACTCGAGAGTCACGTGGGTGTTTTATTTTTGTTCGCAGAATCTTCGTGAGTTCACGTTTGGAAGCAAACAGCCGATTCTTCTATTGAAGTACTTGTAAATGGGAAACGTAGCTTAGTGCTATTGAAGCTTATCTACATGGAGCGATAGGAGGTAGGAGGGTAGAATGGTATGAGTATAGGTGGGCAAGTTAGATGGGTTAACCAACAACTTGGCCCACGAGGAGGGGTTAGTAGGAGTATTTAGTAATTTGGGGGCGATATGATATAGGGGGCGGGTGGTAGTGCTATTGTTAGTAGGTGTGTCGGTTAGATGGGTTTAACAACAACTTGGCCCACGTGGAGGGGTTAGTAGAAGTTGTTAGTAATAGTTAGAGTTATTGATACTAGGAGGAGTTAGATAGAGGAAGGAAGGTTTGCTTTTCAATAGTCACAGCTATAGGAACTGGGACATTAACGTGAAAACATACAAAACTTTTTCTGGCCCCACCGGGAATTGAACCCAGAGTGACTTGATGATGAGCAAGAACGCTACCACCTGAGCCACCGGTGGGGCTTCATCATTCTATTCGTAGAACTGATAACAACAGATGACGGATAGAGTATTTGACTGAAATTGCAGTGCACGAAGTTAGTTTTTTCCTCGGGTTTTAGCAGCCATATATGGGTGCCAGGGCATGTCGTCTGGAATGGGTTGAAGCTACGCCATGCGCCATGCCCCGCAGCAGATATTTGACAACATCGTAATTTGGCTCTATTGATTACATCTCGTTTATTCGCTTTCGTTACGAGAACTATAAATCACTCATTGTTTGAGTCCACTTGTGGGAAGTTCTTTTTTCCTGTTTTCTCAACGTTATCTATTTTTCTCTCAATCCGGTCGTTTTTTTAGCGAGATTTCGTTTTATTCCAACGTTCCTCGTCAAGATACCCATTTGCTATTTCTGTGAGTGTACTTAAACAAATCAGTTTGTGATGCAACGAGGAAGAAGACGCATTGTTCAACTGATTGGTCCAGCGTTCGCTGAACATCGATGCTTCCGGGTGGACGAAGAGGGGGGACGGAGATCGAGGGGTTGATGACGGGGTGTTAGGGTAAACGCTTTGGAGAAGGGATGAACACAGGATGAATAAGCGATGAGGGTCGAGTGATGAAATCGTCTCGAGAACACCCTCTTCTGCCCTTCCTCTCAGCGCCCGCTATGTCTCTCACAGAAAGACGAAACTAGGGATCAAAAATCACATTCGCATACTTTCTCACATACGTTTTTCAGTCTGCTCTATTGAGTGACTAAAGAATTCTATTAGAAGAGGGTTATTTATATAATAATTCTCTATAATTTGATAGCCTCCATGTTACTCAATAATAATAATAATAATAATAATAAATTTACTGTCAAAAAAGGTGTACAAACTGCGTATGACCACGTGGAGGACAATAAACTAATTTACTCTCCGGAAACAAGTAAGGGACCATCCCATCAATTCCGATTCAGACCGTAAAGGCAGAGGCGGATTTAACACGTTTGAGCACTTCACTCGTAACGATAAAAGTAGTTCAGTAGTTAAAACATATAAAATAAACATAACACCAACAAATTTGTATTTAGTAAAACCGAAAAACATTAGGATTCATTAGGATTCATTCACCAATGTTTATTAATAAATATACATAAATATATTGTTAAAAGAGCAGTTACAAACGGCATATGACCACGTGGAGGACAATAAACTAATTTACTCTCCGGAAACAAGTAAGGGACCATCCCATCAATTCCGATTCTGTCCGTAAAGGCAGAGGAGGATTTAACACGTTTGAGCACTTCACTCCTAACGATAAAAGTAGTTCAGTAGGTAAAACATATAAAATAAACATAACACCAACGAATTTGTATTTAGTAAAACCCAAAATAGTTTTTTCAGAAGCTTGTATTATAAAGAGAGGGTTGTTTTTAACATGGTACTCTTCAGTTTGGTCGTCTTCGTGTTATGATAGAAATATGTTGAAAAGTTTATTATAGAAAAATTTCCGTCCCAGGGAATACTACCTTAAAATTGTACAGTTCATGCAGGTGGAGAGGGTTTGCGCGGGTCAATGGAGTTGAGGGTTATTACGGCGGTAGCTAGCTACTGGTAGGGTCTCCCAAGTCGGACAGGTCTCAACTGAGGCTCCAGACGAAGTGAAGATTACTACGATCCTTCTTTCTTAACCCATACTTCGATCCCAAATTTATCCAAACCCAACCCTAAGATGTAAGGCGATCCGTGCTGATGGTGTGCATGGCACATGGGAGATGTGTTGCAAACGGAGTCCTGGGATTCCTGACGACCTTCGTTGTATAATAGCACGCGGGACTCTGTCTAGATGAACAGTAGATTTCCCTAACTTCTTGTGGGAACCTTGTGTATTCTACCAGCAAAACAAAAAATTTAATAAACCGGAAATGTCCTATGGGGCCTCTGAAGGAAATAGAGGAGTGACGTCTGACAGGGCTTCTTCTGAGGTCCACTCGGAGGTCTACCTCTTCTACAGTGACGGGGCTCATGGCTGAGGTGAGCAACCTCAACTCAAAGAAGAGGAACCGCTCTGGGGCGGAGAAGAAGAGGAGGAGGAGGAGGAGGAGGAGGGCAGTGAGACTCTCCAAGGGTCTAACCCTGGGACTCCGGGACGCTCAAGAGGACACACTGGGCGCAGGAGTAAGGCTCCCGTTGTGAGATCGGACTCCGGGGCTCAGAAGTCCGTAAAGAAGTTGAGGGAAGGGAAGCGGCTCCTCTCTGGGATGACGCCTGAAGAGGTGACGCAGGCCACCGTGAGGCAGAGGGTGGACTATGCCAGTATCGCCAAAAAGGGGATCAGGGTGACAATCGTGCTTGAGGACTACACTGAGACCCTATTTGCTGATAAACAGGTTGTGCTGGTGGGGAAACACACTGATTGGCTCCCTGTACAGGGGGCCATCAAACATCACTTCTCAGACTTCTACATCTCAAAGGGATCAGAAGTCCTGGTGTGCGCGGATGAGGACACCGAAAACCTGGCTCTCCAATTCCGAGCCACCCATGAAAGCCTTGGGAGGGAGCCAGGCTCGGAATCGTGGGCCTGGATAAACTCCTAACCTATAAAAGGTTCTTGGACTGGGTGCCATTGCCCGGAGGACAGTGATGTTCTTGTGGAGAGAATGATGCGCCAATATGACGGTCTGCATACCTCCAGCTGGAGGGTGTATGAGAAGACGGTGGAGAAGAAGCGAGTTCGGTTTGTGGTGAGATTTGACTCCCGAGAGGTCGACAGGGTGGTGGGCGCTAGCATCTATTGTGGTGCTCGTAGTGCCTCCTTCACCTTGCTGGATTGCAAGTGGGAGGCAAAACCCGTCACCTCGGAAGAAAAGAAGATACGTACTGGGCCCGGATGACCGACCGCGCGCAAGAGCTTGAGGAAATGTCGGGGCACCGCTCCGAAGAGGAGGCCGGGGTTAAGCCCGACAAGGAGGCCTAAGGACTATCGTCCTATCAGTATAACTTCTTTTCTTCTGAAAATCTTGAAGAGATTGGTAGATAGGTATATCAGGGAGAGGGTGCTGAGGCTTCGACCACTGCATCCTCTTTAGGATGCCTATGAACAAGGGAAATCCGTTGAAACGGATTTTCAGCAGTTAGTGACGAAGCTGGAGATTACCCTTGACCAGTAACAACTGGCTATGGTTGATTCCCTGGACATAGAGGGGGCTTTTCCCCGTACTATACTAAACACAATAAAGCTTAGCTTCGTGAAAGGAAGAGTAGGTCCTACATCATAAAAATGGATTATAACATTCTTACAGGACTGCGAAGGTCTTCTATCCCTCAACGCTTTTATGTTCAGGGCTATCACAGACAGGGGGTGTCCACAAGTAGGAGTTTTGTAACCAACTCTGTGGTGTCTGGTGATCGATGATCTACTTACCAGACTCAATGTTGGGAGAACCTATGCCTTGGGCTACGCTGATGATATCAGGTTGGTGGTCACGGGCAATTTTTGCAGTACGGTCACGGAGCTCCTGCAGGGCTCCTTCGTAGGGTGGATAAATTTTGCCAGGATACATGCTTGGCAGTTAAACCTGACGAGGCAGAACTAGTTTTCACAAGGAGACGGAGGCTCGATAGCTTTTCGGATGCCTTCTTATTTGGGAAAAGTCTAGTCAGATCAACTTCAGTTAGGTATTTTGGGGTGATCTTAGATGCCAGGCTAAGTTGAACAAAACATATTAATCAAAAAGTGAAAAGGCGCATAAACTTTTGTGGCCATGTCGCAAAGCTATTGTGAGGGCATGGAGACTAGAACCAAGGTGGTCCACTGGCTCTATGTTGCTGTCATAAGGTCTATGATTAATTTTGGCGTCACTGGTCTGGTGACCTGACTCTGGGGTAAAGACGTCAATTTCCAGACTAAACAGCATACAAAGACTAGTTTGTTTAGTAATAACCTGGGCGCTGGGCACTACTTCGCTCTGTGCCATGGAGGCACTTCTATGCCTTCCTCCGCTGCACTTATATATTAAGGAGTTGGCAAGCATGGGCGCATATGGCGTATGTTTACTCTTTAACAATCGCGGGTGATCTCTTTAACAATCCTCTCAAAGGACACACGGCAACTCTGACAAGGCTTCAGGTAGGGAGACCATTGTCAGGAATGATTGGGGACCTTATGGGTTCCGGGTATAACCTAGATTATAAATTTTCCATGGTAATCCCCCACGAGAGAGGATTGGGTCACAGGCTGCGGGTCACGTTTGGTTTACGGATGGCTCGCAGAAGGGAGCGGATCTGGGGGCGTAATACAAGGGCGCCCTATATACCACAGTTTTCTAAGCAGAAGTATTTGCTATACAGATCTCTGTTAATCACATACAGAATATGTCTGGACTTAAAGACCGTATTAACATATGCAGCTACAACCAGGCAGCACTAAGGGCACTGTGTGTCTATAGAACAACATCCAAACGTGTGTGGCAATGCCAACGAATGTTGGACACACTCTGTGAACGACACTCAGTTACCCTTTGGTGGGTTCCTGGGCATTCGGGAATCAGGGAAATGAAAAGTTGGATGAACTGGGAAATTTGGGATCCAAGGACCACTTTGTGGGTCCGGAACCCTTCTTTGAAATATCTCCACGAAATGTGAGACTGGAGATTGTCAATTAGACTAACCAGCAGCACCTCACCATCTGGAAGTCACAGAATATAGCTAGACAGGTCCACGTGCCGGACGAAGCCAAGAATATAAGAAGGTCCTACTAAACTTCGGTAAGAGTCGTATAAGGAAAGTAGTAGGTTTACTAACACGTCACAATACCCCGTAGGGTATTTTCTCCATTTACAGAGTATGGAGATCAGTCAGGATCCAATGTGTAGGAGGTGCGGCATGGAGGGGGAGATGTACACTGTATGTGCCAAGCTCTTGCTCAAATTAGATGCCGTTACCTAAGTTCGCATTTCCCGAACCTAGAGGATATCAGGAAGGCTAAAATTAAATCTCTGGTGTTCTTTTGCGATGCCCTGAGGATGGAGTAACCCTTACTGAACTAAGGGGTACAAAGGGCCTTTTAAACCTTTGTGCGGGGTTCCTCTAGCGGGAGGCCACCCATACTACAATCTATCTATGTATAGAAATATTTTTACTAGCGTTCACATAAAATAATCTCCAATTTACAAACTCTGTCCTTTGGTTTTTTTGAGGTGATTAGATCAGTTATAAAATTGGAGAAATGATTATAATTACGATATTACTGACGTAAGAATCGAGCAAGCAGAATATCAATAATCTTATAAAATTTTGTTAAAATCTAAGAAATTAATTTCTTTGCAATTCACAATTGCAAATTTATATTCAATAAAAGTAATCTGATCTATGATCAATTTTGGTTAAATTTTTGATACAGCCTGCTTATACATTTCACTGTTGAAGTACACTCCAAGTGTACTGCACGAAATGTACTTTCATTGTGTATCGAACAGAAATAACTTAGGACTGTTATTACTTCAACATCTTTTCATTGAAGAGGTCTAAATTCAGATATTTTAATTAATATTAAATCCATGCACATACTATTTTGTAAAAATTCTTACACCAAACTATGTTGTCGCTTGAGAATGAAACCTATAGTTTTCACAGCGAAAGAAAAGTAAGGAGATGTAACGAATGGAGTGATAATGCGGTGTCGCCGTGTTGTCGTCTCTTCTGCAGGAGGTGACGGCATGCCACGGCACCCACAGGCAAAGGTTACTCTATACCATTGGAAAAGATAATTTCATGTACTGTTCTTTCAGTCAAACGTTAGAGATCAAGCACTCCATCCTTCATAGTTGTTACATCACTTACTGCTGGTTCTATGAATCGACTGATGTAGTTGTTAGCACCCGAACGTAAACACAATCGTGTCAGTAGAATCTTAGTAAAACGTCCAGGTGACACTGTACATGTTGCCGAAGAGTTCATTTTTTCATTGTCCTGCACGTGGTCATACATAGATCTTCTTTATTGTGGGGTTTTAGGGCTTGTCAACGGTAGGGTTATTAGCGCCCTTACATAGTTCCTGACTTTTATAACACTGAATTATTGATATTTACGAAATAAGTATATTTACCCAAACACTGATGTTGTGATAATTTTATGATTATTATGCAGAGTGCAGAAGTTAATCAGGTAGTGAATGCGTTCAAGAATAATTCTCGATGCTAATTTATTATAATTCGCGGTTCGAGAGTAAAATATATTTGGTAATGCCCTAAAGCGCATTACCAAATGACAATCTATTCTATTCCTATTCCTGTTGTTCCAACCTATTCTATTGTTGTGTTTTTAATTGTTACGAAAGAGAGAGTGCTTATTTCCTCTTTGAATTCATTTTTATTTTTTTTAAATCTCGTATGAAATAAAAATAATGTGATCAATAGTTCTTGGGACTCGAAGAAAAGATATATGTGTTCATACTTAGGAATGAAGAATAATTCCTTATGAAATACTCATTTTCGAATCTTACACATGTCCAGTGTGTTCATTTTCAGAGAAGTTGTGGTAACTTACCTGCTGAATAATATGTTACCTTGTTTTATTACTAAGATTTTTTAAAGTGGTTAAGGGAAACGTTTATCTTAGTTTATGTAGTATTTACTTTATTTTAAGAAGTTCATTATATCTGATGTATTTTCATGCAGATGTTGCGTGTATTCCACGCCTCATGAATATTGTACCATTTGTGGAGAGTCCTCTTTAAAACACATCCGCATCAAAAGCTGACTCTACCAATGGTTTTCATTTGACGAACCAATCAGCACTACAATAATAGAAGCAGCGCGGACGGAATACAAATAAAACAGATAAATGACAGTAGTCAATCATTCAGTTCAAAAAGCAAAAGTTCTATCGACTGCTAATCCGCTTCATAAAACACACAATCAAATGCAATACCCATTCGATATTCCATTGTGTTCACCGCGTGCGGAACACAATGTCTTCTTTTTATTCGTCGCGATGTTTTTTACACGGCAGTTTCCTAACTAGTGACGTCCGGAATTACTACTTTGTTTCCATTTAAATGGGCGACGCTCCAGTCTGTACTACACATATTACGAGCGTAATGCCATCCTATTTGTTAGTGGGGATCCTGCAGCTCGTTGCTGTTCCATTTGGAGGAATCGGTTGCCGCAGTGAATGGAGAGAACAACGAAGCGGCGAACGCATTGCGGGATTAGGAGACAGTTGACGATGGACGATTGTGGAGAAGAGAAGAGTATACTCAAAGTCACTTTGATACTTTGCCTAAAATTATTCAATATGGCTGCCTTACACAAACTGCCAACCTCTACGAAACAAAACCTTGAAATACTCTCGAAAATTTCAAGGAAAGCGAAGTAGAAAAATTGCAGGAAAAGCGTGGTCTCAAAGAATGTAAGTAATATCTAAATAGTAGTGACAAAAGCGACTATTTGCTGTAAAGAAATACAAGTTAATAACACAAACGAAGGCACAAAGTAATATTTGTTCCACCCGTTCAATACAGAAAGAACAGAACAACGCCACAAGAAGAAGTGAATTGAATTGGTGTCCGAGGTTGGCAATGTATTCAAGTTCGAATGTCTTGCCAACAGAACGCGAGGTACCCTTGTCATTACTCTTGTAGACGATGGCGAAGTAAAAGCGTTGGCTACATTGAGTACAAGCTCTGTACCAACATCGAGCCAATTAGACTGACAATAAATAAATAAATATATAAATATTTAGTGTCAAGAGAGCTGTTACAAACTGCATATGGCCACACTGAGGGCAATAAAGTAATTTACTGCTAATACAAAATAAGCAAATGAACGCAATGAATTTCCGTTGATGTTTTGTTCTTCTTAATTTGGTTCTGGAAGCAAAGTTTGGTGACTTTTACTATAGGGAAAGACAATTGAAGTATCGCTTGAAATATAACGTTACTCAACGATCTAAAGATGAAAACTTTGTTCAGAGAAAACGAAACCCAAGGAAAAAAGACCCGAACGGGAACGCACTGTGTTTATTGGTTTATTTTAAAGTTAATTAGTTTATAGTCATCAACGTGTTCGAAGATGATTTGTAGCTACTCTCTTTACAATAAATTATTAATTCATTAGCTGGCTTGATGTTGGTACAGGGCAGGTACACAGTGTAGCCAACGCTTTTACTTCGTAATCATCCATAAGGTAATGATATGTGTACCCCACGGTATGTTAGCAGGAAATTCGGAATTTTTAGAACTTTCTTTTCTGTTTTCTCTGCATCGAGCGTGTGGAACGAATACAATCTTGTGTCATTGTTTATTAACTTGTTTTACATCAAATAGTCGCTTTCGTAACAATTAATATTTATTTTAATATAACTTTCATTCGTAGAAGTTGGCAATTCGTGTTGGGTAGCCGTATTACATTATTTGCTGTTATGTTGAGTTTGAGTGTAGCTCGCTTGAAATGATTTTATATCTCAAGCACAACCAAGGTTTAAGGCAAAGATTTAATAGTATCAAGTTTTCGACGTGACTTTTTATTTTTATTGAAGTATTTGTAAATGGGAGGGAAATGTAGCTTAGTGCTCTTGAATCTTATCTACATCAAGCGATAGGAGGTAGGAGGGTAGAATGGTATTAGTATAGGTGGGCCGGTTAGATGGGTTCACCAACAACTTGGCCCACTGGAGGGGTTAGTAGAAGTGGTTAGTAATAGTTAGAGTTATTGTTGCTAGCAGGTGGTGGATAGAGGAGGAACGGTTCGCTTTTCAGTAGTCACAGCTATATGAACGGGGATATTCATGTGAAAAGCTAAAAATATTTCTGGCCCCATCGGGAATTGAACCCGGGATGATTAGGGGTGAAGATCAAAGAACGTTAACATCGTAGCCACTGAGGGTGCAACGGCGTGACTTATTTGATCAAGACATTTCCAAAGTACCATGTAAAATGTGTAAATATTTTTTTTTTCTGTCTGAGATGCAAGTTCTATTTCAATTTTTGAATTTTTCGTAAAAAGTAATACGAGAATTTAATCCACAAATCCGAATGCTCTGGACGGAACATTTCTGTGTCATGGTTCTCCCGTGGATCCTCCTGAACTGAAATAACGTTGCAACCGCGAAATCCGTCTTGTATTAAGTCAAGGCACGTGAACGTCCTGTGTTCTGAAGTAATAAACAACAGGAAACGCATCATAATTTACATTTATGTGAAGCACCGGTCGAAAATGTCAACTGATCTCGATTGGCCAACTGATCTCGATTCTGCAGTGTTGCCAACGTGCCTCGCAGAAGCAATTCAGTCCGTTCATCGTTATTGGGCGGAGTGAACGAACACCCACGAAACGATAGAATCGGAGACATGTGGATAAACCACGACTGGAATGCGGAATTACACAGCTAAGGAATATTAATAATAACAGCCATAAGAATGATTTACTGTTGAAAATTTTATGAAATATGGTATTAAGTAATAATAATAAATAAATTTATTTGCAAAAAATCAGTTGCAAGCAGCGGATGATTACGTGGTTGAAATAATTAAAATAACCTTTTTTAGCATATTTTTACACGCATTTTATTCAAAAGTTGCAGCTCTGGAATAAATTTTTTTTACTCTTCTCAAGTTAAAAATACAAGGACTCGGTAATCCACACAACTACTGGGCTCTCTAGTCTAAAAGTATAATTTTATAAATAATAATATATAACGCTGCTTATATCTCTTAACAAGATCTGAACGGTCTGATAATGAATTTATTGTCAAAAAGGCAGGTACAAACTGTGTGTGAACATGTTGGAGACAACTTATTTACTCTCCAGAAGCAAGCAAGGGACCATCCCATCAATTCCGAACAAGGGTCCTAAGGCAGAGGCGGATTTAACATTTCAGCTCACCCCCAAGATAAAAATAGTTAGCTACGTGTTAAAATATCAAAAAGGAAAACACGAAATTCTTATATAATAGAACAGTAAAATGTTATTTCACATGTAAATATTATTGTAAACTATAGATTATTTGGAAAATAGTATTTATAAATCGTAAATATTAAAATAACTATTAATATGAGATTTATTATTTCAACAGACTCTACTCCTAGGCAAGAGCATAGAAACTGATAAACGAAATGGCCGAAAGATATTTACAACATCTAATGAATATTGTACAATGAGGTCAAACCTACTAGTAATAAGTAAAATATAAACCAATCATCCTGCTGATAAAGCAATTTTTTTTTCGTTGACGCAATAAATATCCTAACAATTTATTATTTAACACATTCGACAAAACTCACCCCCACTCCGTAGAACGATTTCAATAACGAATCAATGAAGGGCGACCGCAGATAAATATGGATTCAACCGACATAAACGTTATGTGGTGAAACCGAACAGATAAAACAACCCTCACTCCATCGGATGGTCCTCCCACTCACTGCCGCGCGATTCTGGATTCGATAGGGAAGGGTTAGATAGATCGCCAGTCATGAGGTTTTCTTCTGGGATTTTCGAATTCTTCTCCAGGAACAGATTATAATTTTCTTCTTTATTGGCTTAACTATGTTATTCACATATTTCTTCCGTGTACCCTACACGTGGAGAAAATATCTGACGGGAATAGAACTCGTAGGTATTGTGTGAATCCGGTAATTCTGTGCACACTGCATCATGTACCGCCTGATTCACTTATCTCCTGCAAGGGGATGTGTATCAGATCTTCCAGGGTTTGGGTTTAATTATGTTAAATTGAATGAAAATAGGAGACGGGACCAAGATTCCACCTCGAGACTTTCAGCTTCGCGCGCTGATGAGCTACTAACTGCGCCATTGATATTCAACTAGCCGAGTTCGAATCTCGGTCCCGTGTCCCATTTTTATTCAACATAACGTAATTTATCTGTCACCTGTGGTTCAATGCGATGTACGAGATTTCTGTATGTTGTTTATTTCTTTTGACATTATCCATTGTCTTAACCCATTGATGTCCAACTGATCTGGGTCCGCGGGTCATTTTCTGTACACTTTGGACCGATAGGACCTCTGCATAGGCATGGGCATGGAATGGGGTTTGGCAAATTGTTGTCCAATGTATAAAACTAATGGTTCATATTTAATTATTGGTAACGCGATATTTTGATTCTCGGAAAATTAATTAGTATATTTCTTTATTTTTAAAAAGTATTTTTAATGTTACATATCATAATAAAATAAAATATTGTGAAGTATGACGGGGAAATTTGGATCACCATTTTCTATTCTCTCACCGAACATACTAATTCTGGCAGAATAGATTTATAACACAAAGTTGTATGTGTGCCCCCCAGGTGACTTACATCTAGTAAGTACGTGTTTGGCGAACACGGGACCCAGAGCTGAGTCTGGCATTGCTTCTAATTACTTATGCAAGGCTCCTTCCTTTCTCTTTCCTGACCTTCTTTGGTCATCTCTTGTTCTTTTGGATCCCGACGCCATTAGGGCTAGGGTATCTTTCATTTTCCTCTTTCCTTTTCTTTTTTTTTAAAAATGTTTTTTAGTAAAAGGCATGTGATATGTTGGAATTTGTGTTTTGAGTTGTAATGCAGGAGGGTTTTTAGTGGGTAGAGTTGAATCATTCGACGAGTCCCACACGCGGAGGGAGTCATGTTGGCTCTCCCTAGTGCGTAACTGGATTTTCCCTACCTGTACGAGTTTTTCGGGCTCCAATGACCTTTGATGTCGACATGAGCCGTAAAACTCTCAACGTTAGAAGAAATTGATGTAAAATGCACCGCCGTAAATAAGGTGAACAACGCTCTCGTTACCTGTTAGAATATCTCAAGACGTGTATTAGCTAACGCTACGTTCCCAACGTTCTCTTTCAATGTCAGTCTTCAGGTTTGAGGCGTCACGGGTACTCGAACCAAGGAAACTTGCAGGGAATACCGGTGCTGGCGGAAAGACCTGGCGACACCGCTTTCAGATCTTCAAGGCGATAGGTATTAATAATAATAATAATTTTATTACTGCAATTGCGCTGTCATGCCCGGTGGCAGAAATTAAATACATAAAATATACATCAACAATATACAACAATTACAACAACAAAAATAAAACGAGGATATACAAAATCATACATGAATTAAAATAAGAATGTGTAAATAAGAGTATATTAGAATAAGAAAAGTATTAAAATAAAAATAAGAAAAGTATTAAGATGAAAAATGTATTAAAAATATAATATCATACCATTTAAAAACTAAATTTCATAATTACTTTATTTTTTTAATGAATTAAATTTTTTATCTTAAATTCAATTATTCAAAGTAATTTAAAATTCAATTCAATTATTTAAAGTACTTTAAAATTAAATTAAAATATTGAAACTAAATTAAATAATGACTGAACCAAACTCTAAAAAATATGTTTAATAATTACACTTAGGAAACCGACCCAGGCACTTGAATCACTTCACTCACACTTTTACTTATTTCCCTTCCCTTTAATCATGGAAGGAACATAAATAAAATGAAGTATGATAAATGTCATTTTAAGAAGCACATTGATGAAGGGTTATTAAGAGCAAAGATTCGTATGAACGATACTTAGAGTGTGTGTTACATTACGGTTCCCTTTAGAGAAGAGTTAAGCACTGGAGAGCGATGAACGATTAAAAGGAAAGAGAGGGTTCTTGCAATAACACAAGCTGAAGGGAAGACCGTCAGAAATGACTACGGCCAAACGAAATGGAGGGGGTAAAATGGAAATGTGAAGAAAATTAGCAGTTAAATTTAATTTTTCCACAATACTCTATCCATAATTCAGCGCTCGTATGGAGACACGTTTTTTACGCTAAATCTGTAAACCAAGATTTCAGTACGAATAATTCGCGAGAACTATTAAGGATAATGAGATAGAGAACAAATGGTGTAATTCAATCCGTAGTTTCCAGATGAAGTCGACAAAAATGTTGAGAGCCTAATACTGGCTCTTAACTTGGCGTTGCGTATTCTGTATATTGCCCATATTTGCCTGAACACGGCCAAGTGTAGATGAAGTATTTGTGTGTATTTGCTCTGTCGTAACAAATACGCAAATTTCCGAACTCCCTTATCCGTCCCCTTGTTGGTATTCAGTCGCACGCCAAACGACTCAAATAAGGCAAATGTATTTGCGTTACCTCTCCACACGTAGTTGCCTTTCCACACGTGGTTCTGTCAGTAGAGCGCGCTAGGATCGAAATGTGTTGAAAATATGATTTTCTCTATGGAATTTGGAAATGATTAGTCTTTAAATATTTTACTGTAAATTAACGTTTCTTTGATCCAGACAGATCGAGAATTATGTCGTGAGGGGATACCACGTTAAAAAAAACTGCGTCGAGCTCTTTCCCTCGTAGGTGGAGTGCGATTATTTAGTCATTTTAACGTAAATATTTCATTCCAGAACCAACACTTACAAGACTCACAGAATGCAAATTACTACGAACCATTGTAAAACTCGGGTTGTTTGCGTAAATTAAAAAGTTCTGATTCGAAGTTATTTTATAAAAAATTCTTAATTATTCTTTATCCTTTGTTGCTTCTTTTTCAAGCTTATTTTGTTTTGAAATAGTTTGTTTGGAAATATACACACTATAAACTATAAACTATAAACAGAATCATCAACTATATTACATAATCACGTTCTAAAAATTAATAATCAAATGCGAAACAAAGTCTTCTTGATATTTACAATACAAGTACTATGAGTGTGCAGCTACATTAGAGAAGAAAATATTCGCGTATTAAGTCCGTCTGCGTGTACTTGCGCTGGTGCGCGTTGTCGGGGAAACGCAATATTGATCGTTTTTTAAACCAGACTAGCTCGCAAACGATGCTTCCGAAGAAAAAAAAAACATAAAAACTTTTTTTGTTGGCAGTTTTGTAATCTATAAAATTTATGAAAACTATTTTTAAGATGAAACGTATCGCTGCAAGAGATATTTTCGAAAAATAGATTTTTTGTGACATTTGACCTTGAATAAATTTTTTAGCACAAATGGGATCGATGGGGACATTTGATATTTCATTTGAAAAAATGACCTTTTTACCAAATTTCATCTCTAAGCGAATTTTTTCTTTGTGGAATGCCTATTATTTCCTGGACTATGTTCAGTCCATGTATGGATGGCACGATTGTGAATTCGTCAAATATTTTACCAAATATACTCCAAATTATTATTTTTGCATAAGTTCCTAGATAAGATAAAAAGTTAGCTGCGAGTTATAAAACTAATAGAATGTCAATATGTTTGTAATTTAACGCAAAAAATTACATGTACAAGTTATTATCGAACTGTAGATAATTCTGAGTATAGTGTTTAAAAATCATAAGAGTTGAAAGAAAAAACACTAAATTCACGATTTATTGTTACAATAAACACGCCCATAGACAAAGCGCAGAGAACCTGTATAAGAAATCCGCCTCTACCCGAAGGAAAACCGGAGCAAAACCCGGTTTGCCAGGAAATTAATACCATCGCCATGTGAATTGAATCGATGGCCGAGGTTGGCGTTGGATTTAAGTTTTCAGAAATACGATGGCGAAGTAAAAGCTTTGGCTTCATCGAGCACAAGCTCTGTACCAACATCAAGTCAGACTGACAATAAAGAAATAAACAATTTATTGTCAAGAGAGATGTTACAAACTACCTATGAACACGTTGAGGACAAGAAATTAATTCACTAATATAGAAAATAAACTAATAAACACGTTAAGTGCTTAGTCTCCGTTCATGTCTTTCTTTTTTTCTTCTTCAGTTAGATTTTCCGAGGCAAAGTGAGATGACTTGGTGTTCTCACATCTGATAGCGCAGCGCCAAGTGAAGTGGCAACCGACATACGACACGGCTGGTTCATTTCGTCAGATCATTCATTCCTTAAGGTATTATGTGCTTTGTCAGAGCAGCTACGTTTAAGTAGTCCTCCCCCCCCCCGAAAAAAGAAAGTTTTAAATGATAGTTTGAACCATTCTCTATCCAGTAGCAATGAATTTTCGTACCCTTACAGCGTAAAATTTTGAATTCTTTGACTAGAAATAACAAAGAAGTAACAATAAATCGTGAATTTAGTGTTTCTTTCAACTCCTATGATTTGTAAACACTGTACTCAGAATTATCTACAGTTCGATAATAACTTGTACATGTAATTTTTGTGTGTTGAATTACAAAAATATTGACATTCTATTAGTATTATAACTCGCAGCTAACTTTTTATCTTATCTAGGAACTTATGCAAAAATAAAAATTTTGAATCCGCCTCTGCCTTAGAATAATCCTTGATCGGAATTGATGGAATACGTCCCTTGCTTGCTTCTGGAGAGTAAATTAGTTTATTGTCCTCCACGTGGTCATACATAGCAGTTTCTACTGTTTTTTGGCAATAAATTTATTATTATTATTTTTATTATCAAAGGATTTATGTGGAGAAAGTTTCTTTGATATCTGCTTAACAAAGCGTAAAAAACTACTAAAACATAGCAAATGGAAATAGGAACGATGCAATGATGTTAAGATTTTCTTTCCTTACGGCGCATTTTCAAGAATAATTCACCGAAAACTGTGGGAAATGCTGTTCCAACGGATATGGCAGCCGCATCACGTGATTGAAGACAATGTAATTCTTATTAATCATGTTACGTCGAATGAAAATGGTAGACGGGACCGGGATTCGAACCCGGGACCTTGAGCTCTACGCGCTCATGCGCTTACCGACTGCGCCATCCCG
>NNCF01127911.1:448663-467155 GCA_002313205.1 Laupala kohalensis | reverse complement strand
TTCGAGAGTAAATTAGTTTTTTTTCCCCTCCACGTGGTCATACGCAGTTTGTACTGTTTTTTGACAATAAATTTATTATTATTATTATATTGAAATGTTAAATCCGCCTCTGCCTTAGGGCCCTTGTTCGGAATTGATGGGATGGTCCCTTGCTTGCTTCCGGAGAGTAAATTAGTTTATTGTCCTCCACGTGGTCATACGCAGTTCGTAACTGCGTTTTGATAACAAAGTTTAAATAATGTAGATAAAACGTAAAACTTTGCAATTAATATAGATTGCCGTTTGACTCTTTCTTTGAGTAGGGTCGCATACTCTTCAGTCACGTGATACGGCTGGCATTTGGGATTCTTCCGTTGAGAAGAATTGAAAAGAATTTTAGGCAAAATTTTTGAAAACTGTAATATCTCAAAACATGCGTGTGACTTTTTTTCGACTTGAAAATTTTCTATTTTTATTTACTTTTTAGAAAAAGTTTTATTTTGATGGAAGTATCCAAAGCTGTCATAATCGTAGACAGAATATTTTGTGTAGTGGAGGCGGGAAACTATGGAAAACGCTTTCGATAACAACTGATTATCACCGATCCCACATTTCTGATGGCCACCATTGAAGTCTCCCGCGCCCCTTCACAGTTATAGCTTCCGTTTGTTTTTTAAGACTCTTGAATGGCAGAAATAGATTTTTCAAATCATCTTTTTCCCGTTGATTTGTCAACACCGTTCTTCAAATAAAACTAAGAATGTCGATATGCCAGTTTCCATTTCTCAAGCTAGAAGTACAAAAGTTATCTTCCAGATATTTTATTTTGAGAGAGTGTTTTGTGTCTTTTTTTATACGTGTGTTGAAGATTTGAAATTAAAAAAAACTTATTATATGCATAGTTTTGACCGTTCTATGTGGTTTCCACAAAATTGCATACCTATGTATATCCTGTGTTTTCTAAGAAAATCATAACGAACCATTTTCAGGTACGAAATGTTTGACAGATTTTCCGAAGAACAAAATTAGGTAACCACTCATCGATGGAGTTGACTCAAATCGTGAATAAAATTATCCTCCGTATTAAAACATATTAAATGTGGGTACTTGGTGTCATCGGTTTTCCCGGAATTGAACGTGATGGGACCGTTTTTTTACTAGGTTTCGTACTCATTTTATTCCGCGTTACTACAATTTGATTGGAAATTTTTCAATTGTTTGGAACTATCGAAAACTATAAATAGTTATCGGTGGTTTTTAGTCAACTCAAAAAATATCGATTGTGTTACCTGCGATAAATATCGATAGTTACCTACGACAAATGTTGATGGATAACTATCGATAAATATCGATAGTGTTAAGTATTGAGAAATATCAATACGATAAATATCGATAGTTGCCCGTCGATAAATATCGATACTGCTAACAATCGATAGGTTTTTCAGCTACTTATATGGAGCTATCGACACTTTTCGCGTGTCCGGTTTCCATCTGTGAGCGACTTTCTGGATGAGAATGAATGTGTTCTTTTGTGACGGGGCATCGCTCCCTCTCTCTCTTCCTATCTCCTTCTTTCCCTCTGAAGGACGCGTCGTCCTCTCGTCCTCTCGCCCTCCCATCGCGTTCGTCCTTCGCTTTTTACGGTGCGGTCGTAAGGTTTATGGCTGCTTTTGAGGAAACTTACGTACGATATTTCAGGTCGCGTCGACCTGTTACCTTCCAGAATATAAATTTCTGCCCGTGTTTCTACGTCGTGAAATCTATCACGCGAAGCGATGATCGCCACTGGAGTACGTCTGCGGCGCAGCATGTTGCGCGCAATCGTTTTATGCTACGAGACACTCCTCTTGTTCCGTAACTCTGGGAAAGTGACCGAGTGGATATCTTCTCCTCTCTGTTAATACTCGATCTCTTTGTTGCAATGTCCGCCGAGCACATTCATCCCAAGTGCACCAGCAAAAGTTTCTCGTTTCCCTCTATTTCTTCATTTTACCTTCGACACGGTAATCTTTCGTACCGAATTAAATTCTGAACCGAATCGCAAAATTGAAATCGTGAATTGATCTGCAAATATGAAAACCTTAATCAGGCAAATGATCTTGAAATAATTAATATAGTACATTTTTTTAATTAATTTAAATGTGAAAATAATTATATGTTTAGACGAGTACTTTTCGTAATTTGTCGCAGAATTGTATTGAAATTTTAATGATTAATTTCATGATCTATAATCAAAACACAGTTATATGTCAAGCGGGGCATGCTACAATGAAATGTCGCCATGAGGACGTTATGATGAAAACAAGAATTTTGGCACACGCACTTATTTGTGAGGTTATAATAATTCTTCTGTAGGGTACGTTACATTTATAAATGTAAATAAAAGAAATACCAAATTTATTTGGTAAGGAGGTGATATATTGTACTCTGGTATATTTCGATAATACTTACTATTTTTCATGATGAAATAAAAAATGGAATAACCGATGTTGTTATCGGAACACAGTAATGTTAATAAATTTATTGTCAACAAAGTTAGAAACTGCGCATGATCATGTGGAGGAGAATAAACTAATTTTCTCTCCGGAAGGAAGCGAGGGACGTATTCCATCAATTTCAATCAAGGACCCTAAGGCTACAAATTGTTTCAGAAATAATAGCTTTAATATTGTATTGCTTTCCAGAAAATACACAGAGTAATCAGGGAAAAGAATAGAATAATTTTAAATGATTTGTAAAATAAAAATAAATAGATAATAGATTTCCCTGCGGGAAGAATGATTTGAAAAAAGGAAAGTTATCCTTTTTCATGACACTCGAACTGTTGTATTATAAACCCACTCAATGAATGAATTTAATGGAGCATATTATGGGTTTGACAGATTTTTCTGGAAAATAAACCTGTTGAATAAGCTTTGAAAGTTGGATTTAATTGTATTAGTATTTGTAATAATTCCTAACATATTACAACACAATAAAACAAGAAATGAGCTTATGAATTATTGCGTTGACATTGGAGTGTTGGTGAAATGGAAAATTGTACAAATATTTGGCATGGGCTTATTACAAACCAAGAAGTTATATTTTAAATTAGGAAACTAATTTGAAATATCGCGAAGTAACCAAATGGAATTTTCTGTCCACAAACTTTTCTCTATATAGTGTACAAACAGTATGTGTTACTGTAGTTGAAAGTCTTTTAAATATAATGTAATGTCATATAATTGAAGTAATGAGAAAATACGATTTATTTTACAGCAGACAATGTCGAAATGTTGTGTGCACTTGACAGCGCAATCTGCCTCCAAATAAGTCGATATTTAGTTACGAAGTCAAATTCAAGTAAAGTCTACATATCAAGGATGTACTCAATGTCCTGGAGATTAAGTATACAGCGTATAGAAGAACTTGCTTTCAAAATACCAAATCAATTATTATTATTATAATTCTTCTGCCTATTATTATAATAATTTTTGAATTAAATAAAGTTCTGGCCTTGCGGATTTTTTTCCTCCAAATTATACTCAGAGTCATGTAACTGTACCCCCCCCCCCAAAAAAAAAAATCTGCCTAAAACGAATCGCCAATTTCTGTGAAACAAACTGTGACCCTTCACTCGCGTACAGATCATATTAAAATGATCACAATAGCAACTATTTCCTGTAAAAAGTGTAAGTGGATATAACAAACTAAGACCAGGTAACTTTCGTTCCATTCGCTCGAAGTAGAAATAGCAGATTAGCACCGCGAGGGCTAGTGAATTGAATCGGTGGAGGAGGTTGGCGATGGATTTAAGTTCTGAGCAATCCGAAAGTGCTGCCAACGCAAAGTGAAGCGCATTTATCATTACTATACTGAACGCTGGCGAAGTAAAATTGTTGGCAACACTGAGTACATCCCCAGTACAAACATCAGGTCAGTTAGACGAATAGGAAATAACAAAATAATAATTTACTGCTGTTACAATCCGCCTAAGACCACTAATACGCGGATATTGCTTTGCAATACACTAATTAATGCATGCTGTTCCAGTTCATGTTCTTTCATTTTACGTGACTTTGAGAGTAGTATGTTTTGGAGGTTTTGAAGGAAACATGTTCGATTTCAATTCGGGGAGTATCAACCGCTGAGAGGCATGTCATCCGCTACGAGAATACGTACAGAAAACCTCACTTCGTTCTACCTACTTATATTCATTTATTGTGTACACTACAGTCAAACCCCTGTACCCAACAGTCATTCCAGGGGTTTTACACATTTCATTTTCCCTCTTTGTATTTCCCTTTTCCTCAAAAATTTATCCGCGTCGCCAAAATATGCTAACCATTATGATCAAATACAATATGTTCTCATAACTTCTTTTATGTATTGAAATATGAATCAAATATTTCGAATTTATCCCTCCTGTCAATCAATATACTCTCGGTTTTAAAGTTAATAGTATCTAAAATCTTTAAATTTTTAAGAAATTATAATTAAAAAGTTCGCATTTTCACAATAAATGCTCAAACATTTCCTTTCCCTTTCTACTTCTATATAACTCGGTTTTAAACTGTCCTATTTTCTTTAAGTACATATTCGTTCTACTAATCTGGGAATCGAAAGCTGCACATTGCACGTTGTCAATTTGGATCCGAAGGTTCTTTCAGATTAGAGTCCTTTAAGAAGAAAATCGTCAGCGGCGGAATTTCTCATTATTTCGGAAAATGCCACGTGTATAGTGCTTCTCAAAGTACTACCACATGGGTATTGATCACGTGAGTGACAGAGGTATTCCATTGGACACTACTGACACAAGCTGGACTCTCTAAAATGCCGGACCCTTGCGAACAGTGATCTGGGAGAAATTGTGCGTAGTGAACTGAAGCTGTATGAGAAACTAACTAAACTACCCGGAGTTACTCAGATTTGAAAAGAAACAATCACTACTGGTCATTATTGTTATGTCGTTAATAACTGCCACTCGTTAGTAACAAAACAACTTTTATTTTCCAGGAGCCAATTCACATACAAATTCCAGAATATAATAACCGATGGTCGCTGTTCCATTAATTCAGTAGACAATTGCTGTAGTAGCGCCGAGTCGAAGTTCCGTCGTGACGTAAGTTGCGGCGAGATCTGGTTCCGATGGGTGGTCGCTGCACGCGGCGCAGCTTATACGCGAGCGTTTTCCCGCCGCCCACCTTCTATTGGTGCTCGCTGACGTGTAGCACGGCGCCGACACTACTCACCCAAGCCGCCCAAGCTGCAGTTAGCGCTGGTCTGCGGGTAATCTAGAAACTACTAGCTCCGACGGTCTTCAAACTGCGGCGTGTGCTGCAATTATGGTATTAAAACACTTATCATCAGGTCTGGGTGTTTTAAACTCCCTGGCGTCATTAGAGGTTCTTATATAGTATTCTACTTTCATATATTAGTTTCCATATTTCTGTACATTTGCAGTGTTAAATTTTAACTTTTATTAATTAAAAAATTAGGCAGCTGTTAAAAAACCTACTACAATACACATACAGTTTTCAGTATTGTATGCTATGGGCGTAATTACGAATTATTTTAAAATTCTGGCAAGAGGAAAAAAAACTTCATAAACATTATGAATAATTAAGACCTTTGAAATTTTTGGTTTTCATTGCACTTATTGGTTATGTACAAGAAAACTTTGTTCTTCACAACCTTCATATAATTTTTCTTCTACGATTCGATCACGTTCAGCGGATTCTCCTTCCGCCTCACGCAACACAATCAAACTCTGGCGGTCGCGTTAGTCACTAAGCTTCACAGTTCACAGTTATTCGACTTTAGACGCACATCTAGTGATTAGCAACCAATTTATTTATTTTTCTTCTGTTCCTTTAATTCGTCGATATTAACCATACTTTGCATTTTAGGTGCAATAATCGTTAAGAAGAGTTCATTGAAATTTCAAATAATTTCTTTTACTTTTTTTCAAAATTTTTTCCGATTTCGATGTAACAACCATTCCAAATAATGAACTTTTAAATAACGCGTTTCGAGACTTCGGACGTCGCTGGCGGTTGATTGCATCCAGGCCTCTATTTTCGGTGAGTGGAAGTGAGTTGGTAAACGTGTGCCACCCCTGAGTCAATCCTCACCTCACGAAGTCTCCTGAGAGTCACTCCGTCGATGGGAAACAAGTAATGGGGAGAGACGGTCACCAACTGCGGCCACCTTCCGATTGCGTTTTCGCTCTTCTTCGACAGCCATCGAAACAGCTGCTGAGTTCACAGACAAAAAACAAGAAACCATGTTTTGTTGGCGCAAACAAAACATCGGGACAACTCGACTTCACCTCGGTGCTATCACCGAAGAAATTTAATTTTCCCCAATGAGCATCCGTTTATTCTTAATAAGGATTTTAAAAAATTTAGTATTTGGAGACGTATGATTCATCGGAATGTTTTTTGCCATTAAGATAAATTGTAAAAATAATCTTTCGTTCAGGCAATACATATTTCTTCAGTGCTACTTTATATCCGTCGCTATTTACAACAACACAAAAACACCACATACCGTAATATCACTCATCAACTAAAATAGTTTTAACGAAATCCTTTATAGTCGGTAATGAGTGATAGAATGGTATGTGGTGTTTTTGTGTTGTTGCAAATGGCGACGGATATAAAGTAGCACTGAAGAATTATGTATTGCCTGAACGAAAGATTATTTTTACAATATCGGTTTTACGTAATTGCATTTTCGACTAGTATTGTACAGTTTATGATCGTTTCTTGAAGAATACTGTAATACTATTCACTGTTTAATACTTCGACTGTTGTAGACAGAGTTACTTTGTACAGCTACCACACGGTTTAGCAATCTGCACGCAAAATTAACTGAACAATCAAAATCCTCGCATTCGTATTTTCAAAATTTCGAATTTTAAGAAACCATAGTTGAGCGCATCGTGTAAGTAAAGTCGGTATGAGCTGTCCAGATATAGGCTTCTATTCCCCACGCATTTACAGTCAAATCTCAAGTTTGGTTTCCATACATCAATTGGTTTCGTGATCAAATCAGTTGGTTTCGTGATCAAATCAATTGGTTTCGTGATCGGTTTCAAATCAACGTAAACTTCCGTCACTTTTGTGAGTTAAAAGTTGGTCTTGTTGTGTTGTAAATATGTGTTTCCTCCATGAGGCGCAATGTATTTCAACACCAATGATAATTGTTACTATTTCATTGTAATGATCGGTGAGGTCTGTTCTTCAAATTGAAATTAGAATAAATAAATGTTACTTGGTTTATTTTCGCCGATTTAATATATTTTAGTGATTTAATTCTAATACCTACGCTGTTAGTGCTACTGTAAAGCTACGGTATTTATGCTTCTGCGTCGATCTGACAGTGAGTTCACTTCTCGCAAGATCTGAACACACGACACTCTCCGAATGCATGTCCACTCGTCGCGTGGCTGTCACTCACAGGAAACTAGACGCATTTCATTCGCTAGAACGATCAAGAACATTCGATTCCGAGTGGAAGTGGAACCACAGTGAGTCACCTGGCTGCTGTGCGGAACTCAATACGAGAACATTTTATATTGGTCACCGAAATACAAGAGACAGGAAAATCAACTCCCGGGTTGATATTATGATCGTGTGATTCACACAAATGATTTCATAGCACACTACCGTATTTTTTACTCTTAGAAATGCTGTAATTCGTGATATTTAATTGTGTAGGTGTTTGTGCAATCCAACAGGGCTTTAGGTTAGTTTGGCTATTTATTTTTGAAGTTCTTTTATATTAATTATAAAAAAAAGAAGCAACAAACTGCACATGAGCACGCGAAGGAAAATAAACTAATTTACTCTCCGGAAGCAAGCAAGGGACCATCCCAACAATTCCGATCAAGGGCCTTAACGTGGGTTTAACATTCAGCGCACTCCGAAGATACGAATGAAGATAGCTAGCTGTATGTTAAGTTATCTACAGAATACCAACATATTTGCATTCCATAAAATGCAAAGAAAAGTTCACAAGCACATAATTTTATCGCAATATATCGTCTATAACTCGTAACTATTAAAATGATCTAAATTATAAAATTATTATTACAACAGTGTGCCACCCCTATGTAATCTGTGTATAAAATCCACCTCTACCCGAAGGAAAACCCGAGAAAAACCCTGACCCGAAGGAAAACAAATATAGTCTCAGTGGTTTGACTAACTTGGGTCTTGGTCTCACCATACGAATATGGGAAATTAGTAACGGCCAATATTAATTGTTTGTTAATTCGTTTAACCTAGTTTTCTGAATTGAGAAGATGTCTAAGTTATGAAGGTGTCTGTAGTTGTCGTAAATGTTTCCGGCCGGAACGAGGGAAGTGTCCTGAGGCGGAAACTGTCTCTAGTACCTGTCTTCGCCACAGCTCCACCGTCGACCTCCCGCCGGGGATTCCCCCGCGTGAACAAGTTGAGACTTCTTCCTCCCCCTCGACGTCCCATTCACCCCTTCACTACCCGTCGCTCTTCAGATGAAGTTATCTTCTGCTCCTTTCGATTCTTGTGCCAGAATTACCTCATATATTTGAAATTTTTATTTATTTATTTATATTTTATCAAGAAAACGGAACATTTCTTAAGTACAACGGATGTTTATATTTTATTACAAAATATTCTAATTGGATATGTAAACAAATGTAGTCTTTGTAGGGGAGTTGTTCATTTTTATGAATATGATTGATAACTTCTAGTGAATAATGTACAGCGTGTGATGAACCCCCACAAAATTATAAGAAGAAACTATCTAAACTATAATATACCTATCAGAAATTCAATTATAAGAACAAGTAATTTAATTAAGACGAAGAAAATTTGGACATACATTGAAAGTATATTGTCAAAGGTCTTGAAGTAGAATTTAATCAGTTCTTGATTAGATCAAACTTACTCACTTTTACAATACTCCGAGTAAATCCAATGGTCTGTTAGCACCAAATTCAAGTTCAATCTTGAATAGTGTACCACTTCAAATAACGTATAACACATAACCACCTGAGACATATAAAGCTCAGAATGGAATACACGCGGGTACGTGAACAATATAGTTCGTACGCTAGATCGCAGTAGATTCCATTTGACACGGAACAGAATGTAAGAGCGAACGCGAGCGTTGTGGCTCGTACACTACTTCTGGTCTGTAATCAATAAACTCCAGTTGCTAAGCTTTCACGCAATAATCGTCCAGGGCTCCTGTATATAGAAGTTTTTAGAGGCGGTTTTGGTAATTATAAAAGTATGTGTTAATATGTGGCCTCCGCTCGACGTATGTGTGATACGTTAGTGTGTGTTTTGAAGCTCACGGCGCTCGAGAAGCAGAAGACACGACTCACGCGCCGTAATAAGAATAAAATAATACGACAATAAGAAATTAAATAACAAATCTTCTCCCAAATATCTATAAAATACCAAACACACAAACGGAATAGAATTAGTACACAAGAAACGAGAAAGAAATTACATTAAAAAATTTAATCATTTAAATGGGGCCCATGTGTGTGTAAATTCACATGCGTACAGAAACACATTTTCACTTCCAAACAGATACGGACACACACTCATACGTACAAACACGCTACAATATACACACACATATAGCATTACTCCTCTTATAACCTTAATGTACAAATAGTTGCTATAATATAATTAAAAGAAATTAAATATTATAAAAAATAAAATCAAAACAGGATTGCTGTGAACAATCACGCATACTTCACATAACCACACTACACTACTATTCACTCGGAGCGTTTTCTATATCCTTAGTCTCCATTCACCTCACTACACTGCACTTCACATGTGATCCTATTTCGAAGAAGCCTATAAATACAAATAAAATGTGAACCCAATATTTTTGAATACTTATTTTGTACGTGAATTATTTTCAGTGAAGACTTTTCAAGAATAAGAAGATGACATTCGCATATTTGTGGTTTATTCTTTCGTGTGAAGAAGTCATTGTCTGTGAATGCTGTGCCAGGCGATGTATAGGCAACCCGCGCGGTCATTTTGAATCCCCGGTTTGACCGGTCTTGCATTTCAGGACGGACTAAAGTTACCGAGGATACAAGTCAAGAAACAATTGGATTATAGTTTGTGTCTCGCTATAGAAAATACTTCGTTCGCTGTAGTTCTATTTCCTGGGCAATAGAAGTATTGCAATACAATTAAATAAATAATAAAAAACTTACGACATTTTAAGACGAATAATATATATTTGTAAAGAGTTCACACCGTTTGGACGTGGGTTTAAGCCCTAATTTAATTATTTTAATTAGATTATATAAAGGACGTTAATTGTAGTAGTATGGTAACAATTTTCCTGAATTTTTTGAAATTAGATGATACATTAACGTATTACTCAGTGCAGTGGAACACCTCTTAACCGGTCTGATCGGCACCGAGACCTTGGCCCTGGCCTGTATCTTGTGATGTCGGTTAAACCGAGGGTCCAGTGAAATAAAATATTTTCGTTCAAAAAGATCCTTCAAATGTCATTACGCTATCACGAATGAACTAGCAAATGAGACGCGATTGCACCCCATTTTATTCTACTGTTATACAGATGAATGAGCGCGAATCAATTGATTGATGGAAAAATTGAAATTTGTACATATCGATCGCTGGAAAATAGCAAGAGGGGAATCGAATATGAGAACTCTCTCCCCATTACACAAAACTCATTGTAGGCATTATTTCGCGGCACCCCGTTTTTCTTTTCGGGAACTTTCCAGCAAAAGACTCGTCAAACAATGAATGTTTGAGACACCACCAGCCAGCAGTTATACGCTGAAAAAAAAAAGAAAAAAAATATCCGAGTACCGAATTGTTTAAATATTTTTAACGATTTTACTCCCAGGGGGTGGGGGGGGGCTACGGAGATTCGTTCCCCTCATCCCCCGTATTTACGTCACGGATCCTATATAAAAGGAAAACTCTCTCTGGACGATAGATACACGTGTAAAAACGTCCGCGTGTGTCACGGTCATCGTGTGTGTGTATAATCGATCGCAGACGAAAGACAAGTTCTGAACGAGTGAAAAAGCGTCGAGATAAGGAGCGAACAGGGAGCAGGGCATAAAGGGACGAGGTCTTATCTGCAGGGCGCGAAGGGTCTCTCCTTCAACACGTCTCTTCTTCACTCTGCATTGTGCCACGGAGACGCTGCTGCTGCTGTCGAACCAATTCCAACTCCTCTTTCGTTCTTATCCGATTCTCTCTTTTACTCAGTGTCGGTTTTTATCTGATTTTTACCCCCCACGTCTCTTTTCAAAATCATCAATCTCTTCTTCCAAATTCAGATTTGCCTTCTTCTGGCTTCGTAGACCCGGGATCTTCACTTCGGTTATTCCTTTGTCTCATTCCTTCTCCTCCTTTTTTTTCTTAGCAAGCTTCTTCTTTTGTTTTAACGTTACATAGTTGCCATCCCCAATGCTACCTAGTTTATTCCTTAAGCGTGATTATTAAGAGCTTAATTTTGGTTTCGTAGGAAATTTTGTTTCCCTGTAAAAGATTCTTTAGTTCGTTCGCAATTTACGTATTTGTTTATTTCGATACAAATGAACGAAGTAAATCGAAATCCAATCTATTCATATCCATTGTCACAAAAAAAAATGAATTTCTTCTTCTGTATCTTCGCACGAGGTGATAACACCATTTGAGGGCATATTATATAACAAAATTAATTTGTAATATATTATTAATAAGTCGTATTATATTCTCGCAAAACACGAGATAAAATAACAACAGATCAAATCAAATAACTGATTTACATGATCAGAAATAACTTAATTAATGGTTAAGTTAAGCTAATTTTCATTACGGGGGTCATTGATTTTATTGGAATTATTAATACGTCGCGGGCACGGCTCAAAATATTAATACTCATAAATGTATTCCCACCCCCCAAATACAGCTGCCCCGAGCGTAGTGGGCGTCCGTATAAATCAGCATCAACCCGGAACAAAACCGGAGAAAAACATGAGAGATAACATACATAAAAGTGTCTGGGTTGAATGCAGACACAAAATTTATCATGAACAGGGTTAGGATTTTTAGGGACAAGTTTCATATGAAAAAGGGAGGGAAAAAAGGTAAAGGTAAAATAAGGTAAAGAAGATGTTGTTCTACTCAACTAAAACATCTTGCTTCTATTGTGATTAACAGAGTTACAAAGAAGTACATCAGCTCACGAGAAGAAGGAAATATTGAATGTAAACGTATCGCATTGTATAACGGAACGATATATTAGAGGATTGGTCATCAATAAAAGTTTATTTTTACAACGCCAGCGTTTCGGCTATTTATTTTGTCTTCATCAGGGTTACAAAGAACATACACAATTTACATTATTTTTAGTAAAACTTTGAAACACCTTATTAACACAAACGATATATCAATGATTACTCACTAACCATGAAATAACTGTAATACCCAAAAAGTCTTATTATAATACAAAACAACAGACCTGTATGATATGGAATCACACCATCATCAATTACCACCAGCCATAACCTCATAATACAACCCACTACATCTCTACAACCTTCCTGGTGTAAGTCAAAAACAAAAATAAAAATGGCAATTCAGTGATGGCGAAACAACCCTACCACTGCTGCCAACCCTTGTCAATAATATTTTTGTACATGTTATTTAAATTGTCAGTATTAGTTTGTATGTTACAAGTTCTACCACTTGACTTCGTGATGTGAACAATTTCTTTAATTAATCTCATTTTGTAATTACGTTCAACACATAAAATTTTTGCATTTTGAAAATCAAAACTGTGTTGATTTGCCAAAGCATGTTTTCCTAAAGCCACATGGGTTGAGCCTTCTTTCCGTTATATAATATATAATGGTCAAGATCAACATCATAGTAGTATCTCATCGCGTTTGCTTCTCGCAACCTTGTTCTTCCAGTCGGCGAATAGCTGCAGTCGGGTAACAGCGTTTACTGAAAATACACAGGTTTACAATTCGCTTGTTCACTGCAAGCTGAGGAAACATTAATTAAAATTAATAAAAAAATATTTGATGTTGGTTCATACGCACGTGTAAATGGCTGAAAAAATACCTACTTTCTCATCCAGATAAAATTTCACACTGTGGTATCTTTTCGAAGAGTTTTAGTTCACTTAAAGAAGAAAGATGAGCACCGAAAAGTGCTAACCGTGACCACGAATAATACGAGACTACTACAGCACGCTTCAAATAATTATGCTTTGTATCAGTTTGTATTAAGTTAGTTCTAGCGTAGGTAGAATTAAAACACCGGAATACAGCATAAATGAACAGAGCAACGTGTACTTATTGTAGTGATTCCAACTTGAGAAACATACCTCACCAGTCATTTAAATGAAACAATTCAATTACAGTTGGTGACGTAATGTATTACGTCTTATAGAGTAAACAATTATTATTTTTTTAATACTGACTTTAAAATCGCGAAAGTGATGGAAAGTTTATTTATTTTGTTGCAAATTTTCCGTAGAATTTTCTACATCACTTTTATCTATAATTCACCTGACATTTGAGAAAGCCATGGAACTTTCTNGGGGACTTACATCTAGTAAGTACGTGTTTGGCGAACGCGGGGCCCCGAGCTGAGTCTGGCATTACTTCCACTTACTTGTGCGAGGCTCCTTCCTTTCTCTACTCTGACCTTCCTTGGTCACCTCTTGTTCTTTTCGATCCCGACCCTATCAAGGCTAGGGTATCTTTCATTTTCCTCATTCCTCTCATTTTTTGTCCCCCCTTATTCTTTGTCCCCCCTCATGTTATGTGCCCCTCTCCATTTGATGTATGTTGTGAGATACGTTTTGGTGTGTTGTAGATCAGGAGGGTTTTTAGTGGGTAGGGTTGAATCATTCGACGAGTTCCACACTCGGGGAGAGGCATGTTGGCTCTCCCTAGTGCGTAACTGCATTTTCCCTACCTGTACAAGTTTTTCGGGCTCCAATGACCTTTGATGTCGACATGAGCCGTAAAGCCCCACAAAAAATAAATAAATAAATAATAATTCTACGAGACGAGATGGTCGCGTTCGTCCGCCTTACTTTTACACTTTAATGTGATGTATTTTAAATGAGTCAGGCGAGTTTCAGAATATTGTTGGCATTGTACTATTAATTTATAGATACGAACTAAATCAGGTTTTTTATTCATTATTGTTCATATTGTTGTGTTTTAAAATAATTGGATTAAAAGTAAAGAGAACAATTACACCTGTCAGTGATTTGTCTAACTTGGAGTGCTGGTCTCACCTTAAAACTATTCCTATCGATATTTTTCGATGGTACACTCTCTGGTGGACAGTGTTGGAACCTTCGTTCCGGTTCTTCTATATCGAATCATCTGTTTTGTAAAGATTCGTTCCGAGGGAGTCGATGTTCTTCCGGAAAGAAGGTCATAATGAATTTGGTGTTCGGTTGACTAACACGATGTGACACTAGCAGTCCCGAATATATATCCTGAAGTGTTTCCATGTTGGATCATTTTAATAATCGCGTGTACTGCCTCTAATACAACAAAATGTGTGTTGTGTGTAAAGATGAAATTTGCGTGTTGGGTGTAGCTCGCAAAATGCCCCAACTTTCCGATGACTTGCAGGTCGTGTTGAAGGCTAGTTGATACTGTTGCAAGAGACCGAAGAAGTTGTAGAAACTGTTGGGTAGTTCCCACACACACCTACTGATGTGAGTTTCTTATTTCAATCATTTATTGTTATATATGTCTAATAAAATGTTGTAGATAGATATGATGTCAGCCTTATTTTCGGTCGCGTGTATTCTTATGTGTACAGAACTCTTATTCACACGTATATAAATCGTTCTTCCCTGCTTCTGAGTACTTATATCGAGGGGACATAATTATCCTGATTATCAGTTAATCATGTAGTCGAAATTTGATTCGAATTCAAATGAGTGCTACAGCAAAATAAACATACTTAGCTACTTGTATGCCACATATTATGAACATCACAAGACTGTATAAACGCCCTCTAAAAGATTGAGAAGTTTGTTTCAAGTTATTTTAATTTATTATTTATTCGTTAGTGTTAGTTACTTATCAATCAGTAAAAGTTGAGTCGAGTGTTAGGAAGGATCTATTTCTAGAAATAATGTGGTTTTCGAGAAAAACTCCTGAAATATATAGATACAATTGTTGCTCACCTAATATTTTTGAAACTTTAAAGCATTACTACCCAATAAATGTAAACCGCTATATAAAGAAGTTCATCATTATGATGCAAACTTAAATGGATGTTCTCAAAACGGTCCGCTGACTTCCCTCTTACAAGAAAGAAGGCAACTTCAATAATTTTCATTTCACGGCTCTCGAGATTAATACCTTCTCTCAAGTTTTAAGACAGGGGAAAAAGAGGGCTTTTACCAAGATACACCTACTCACCATTTTTTATTCTATAAAAAAAATCACTTAAGCTAATGAAAGCTAAAATGTTACTAAAAGTATTTAAAATAGTTAGTTGATGTACACCCTACAAATTTTTTAAAATGAAAATTTCCAGTTATATTCAACGACTGATGAAAACACGCTTTATGTACGTAATGAAAATGCAATACTGATTTTCTTGAAATGTTTATTTATCATTCGCACAGGGGCGGCAGTCTCTTGTAAAAATCAATCTCGAATTATGAGTTATTTTAATAGTTTTTCCATTTAGAAACAATGTATTGCGAGTAACATGAACTTCGTCAATGATACCTTTTGTGCGTTGTATTAAATACAAATTCGTTTGTATTCTCTTAATATTATTACATGCACCTTTCATTTTCTTCTTATCTGAGGAGTGTGCTGAAATTTTCAATCCGCCTCTGCCTTAGGGTTCTTAATCGGATTTGATGGGATGGTCCCTTGCTTGCTTCCGGAGAGTAAATTAATATATTGTCCTCCGCGTGATCTTACGCAGTTTGTAACTGCTTTTTTTTTTGACAATACATTTCTTGTAATTGTAATTTCATGAATTCTTCCATGACGTATCTTCGCATTGAATAATGACAATGGTATCATAAATATAATACTGTGAAATACGTTTTATAAACAGGAATCGAGGTCTGAATCAAGTCCATTATTAGTGTAACGTTGATGGACTTCGACAGACGTGATGAGTGGTATAAGATTAACTTTGCGTAAAATTTGATGGAGGTTCAAGTGTTACAGAATCTTCGAACCCTTGCGGACGAACTATCTATAACCGGTGGTGAATCAGATTCTGGTTATTTTTCAATGCAAGTATTGTTTTACTATGTGCTCCAAATCATTCATATTACAAATAGAATAAATTTGCCAAAACATCAGTGAGAAACTTCGTTTGACCACGTGAAAGACAATAAACTAATTTACTCTCCGGAAGCAAGCAAGGGACCATCCCATCAATTCCGATGAAGGGCCCTAAGGCAGAGGCGGATTTAACATTTCAACATACTCCTAACGATAAAAAAATAGTTCGACACGTTTTATACAGGTAATATTGATAAGTGTTATTGAATGTTGACATTAAAACATACAAGTGCCAAGGTCTTCGATTATTCAGTGTGGTGTTGATCCTGCAGATTATCTTTTCAAGACAATAATCTATTTTAATGTTTATTAAAAGAATAATGCTTTGTATTTTGAGTTTTCTGTCGTTTCCATCAAAGTACATAGCATATTTTCTGACGATATTATTTTAGTTCATAAAATAGTTAATATGTTAAGTCTGTAGAAACGAGAGCATACGCGTTGTAACGGACGGTCTCCAAAAGAGAATGCACTGAAAACAATTGTAAAAAAGAAAATATATCCAATAATCTCTGCGAAATTTGCCAAGGCCTGGTCGGTGAGTGAGGAAGTACAGGAGTAAATTTTCAAAATAAAGGTTTGCAACGAAATTGTTATTACCGTAAATTTATGCTGTGAAAAATAATTGATTATGTGTTGGCAACATTTTTAGTAAAGTTATTTTCATATATTTAAATCTATTCTCGGAAATATTCCCAACATTTTTCAAAACGCTGTTTCTCAGACTCGGGAAGGACAAAGATTGATTAGAATCTGGAACTAAATTTTTTGGAAGGAAACCTCCTTTGTCTACGGATAAAGACGTTAAATTTAGCGTTTCTTGCTGTACTTCCTAAATCAGTTTCTTCGGGATCCCGCATCGTGCGAAGAAGGAGGTCGCTTGTTACGGATGAATCACCAAGGTTTGGACCGGATATCCGCACAGCTTTTCAATAGTTGAAGTCAAGAGAAGTCTACCACATTACGTACAGTGACACACAGATTGAAACGTAAGAAGTGTAATTGCTCTCAGGATATCTAACAGATATACCTCAACTTGCTTAATACACCATTAAAATTCATGGTGTCCTTACTTGCTTATGGGGATTTGCAATTAATTCATAATGGTTATTAACTTAAATTACTACAGTATTTTTGCGTTGTGGTCTTGAAATAAAAAAAATTCTATTTATAACATGCCAAAGTTCGATCCTCTTTATTTTGGCCTGCATCAGGACTACAATAAAATTGTGGGTTTTTCAACATACAGATATTTACGATATAAACCTCTTAGCTTACCATTAAGACAGCGTGTCAAACACCTCGTTGAATCTTCCTGTCTTCCTCCTAAGTCGCACACTTCCTTGTCGCATTCCATCACGCGAGCATTGCTCACAGCTATGCGACTCTATTTACAATGTGCCAATAAGCTAGACACACATGCGTTTGCGGAGCGGAGCGTTTTTTCCGCCGACCTGTGTTATCTTATGGGCAAAGACACACGTAACGGGTGCGGAGAGGAGATCTCCGCTGCTTCCTGCGCGACCTTGTCGCCTGCTGAAGGTCACAAGTGTTAATAGATGCGTATATCGAGAGAAGCGAGGAAGACGGCGGCTGATTTCTTTTACGGTGCTTCCCCTGAATATCATTTCCTTCAATTTCTACGGACTGATTATTAATTATATCAATGTTTATGTTAATTATTGAATCACTGAGTTATAATATCACTGAGTATTTGTTCTAGTGCTTCCCCACTTCTTTATAAAAAAAACTTTTCGCGTCCTTTTTACTGGAGCTGTCTTATTTTCGTGTTTTACTATTTTTGTTTACTTGTTCGTGTATTCTTCTGTTTGTATTTAAGTCTCTTGAGATTTTAGTTATGTAATAGAATCTTGTCGAGTAAGGATATATTGGGTAATTTTGTCCGTACAGTTCGCTTTTAATTATCAAAATTATATGATATTAACAATTTTTGAACATAGATGAAAGATTATATTACAGTTAGCATTATTTAAAGCGTAAATTAAAAATTTATATTACTACTAAATATTAACTGTTTTTAAACAAATAATATTGAGTGAGTCATGTTAAGTATTTTGGATGGTAGTTATCTATCAATAATTATTGATAAATTACATGATAAGAGTACATTTTAAAAGGGAATTATATTTGAATTAAATAATTATGTAAGTATTCTACTATTAACT
>NNCF01127911.1:426787-448614 GCA_002313205.1 Laupala kohalensis | reverse complement strand
TTACAACTTTCCACCTTTTTACGGACGATTACAATATATATTGTTCTTATTAAAATACACAACGTAACGACTCGTGGTTTGAGTCGTCGTTAGGTGATAACAAACTGTAAGGAGAAACTTGAACGTAGCAACTTATTACGCACATCACTCACAATATATATCGTAATCGTCCGTAAAAATGTCTCACGTTGTTATTTATTTCTTATATAAGTATATTTATCTATTACTGTATATTAGCATCTATGTATAGTGGGTCTATTACTATTGTTCAAAAATAGTCGCCGTGGTGTTCGTGGCACAGTAAACAATAACTATTATTTTAAACATTTTCATTACCTATAGCTATGTGTTTTACAATAAAAGCGTTGTGTATTTAGCGGGTAGTTGCATGGAAGCTCTGTACAAGACCTGTGCGAAGCATCGCCCTGAAGTGACCTTGTTCCTTCTTCCCCCACTCACGTTCCCCTACTCCTGACCGCTGACGCCCGCCGACGCCCGCTCCGCTAGGTGTGACTTTGCACGAGCGCAGCGGAGCGGAGCGGAGCGGAGAGGAGAAAACGCAGATGTGACATTAGCCTATGAGGAAAACTTTGTGGACTTTTTTTGCCATGTTGTCATTTTTATATAGTGAAACTTAGTTAAGATACATAAAATAACTCTACAGCTTAACATTTCAATTGTTGTTTAACTTTTTTGCACAGTACCATGATAACTTAACAACATTAAATTACATCATAATTATATTGTAGATTACGTTTTATTCACTATTACAACTTGCTTTATACAACGATAAAAATAAAATTTACTAATATAAACATTACGCAATATAGTTATTGTTTAATGTTTATAAATACTGTTGTAATTATTGCTATTGAAAATGGTCAAAAAAAGATTAATATAATGTTATTAAGTTAGTTCATTTGAAGACATAACTAGCTCATCACCCTCCGTTGCCCGGGATTTTTCATACACGAATCTACGTTTTACTTAGGAAAAATTCTATCTATATAGTAAGATCAAAATACGTTCACTTGCTGGTTTTTAAAAAACAAATGTACTACTTTTCACAAATTGATAATAATACAAATTTCTCGTTTCTCTTCTACTTCGTCACGCCATTGTTCTGGTTCTCTGGGTACTGATTAAATTCATTCTCCATTCATGTTGTTTCTTTATCTTTTTTATTTGCAATAGTTTATCCGTAACCGTTCGCAACCTTGGCACTTTGGTTGTATACATTATCTCTTTAGTCTCATCCTGACCCGGGTTTTTCTCCGGTTTTCCTCCGAGTAGATTTTCCATTCGTGGAAATGTTACCTAATACATTTGTTATGACAGATCTCGAATTATTACTCTACATAATTTCTATGACTCATTTTGGAATGATAAATGATTACAGTGCATAATTATTAAATAGTCTTTTATAAGTATTAAATCCACCACTGCCCTTCTACCCTTGATCCGAATTAATGGGATGATCCCTTGCTTGTTTCCGGAGAGAAACTTCATTATCCACCAGGTGGTCACATGCATGTTTGTGTTGTTTTTTTTGACAATGAAGTTTGTTTGTTTATTTATTTATTTATTTATATGCGCTCGTGTTTCTCCTCGTTTTGCGCAGTCACTTGTTGCATCGTCCACTATTGTAAATCTCTCTCTACTTTGAACTCGCAACCTCTGGGTCAGAGCTCTACAAATCTTAGCGACACCGTCGTCTTCGTCTTATTGCTGACTCCGCTGTCCGCCGCCACGTCTCGATCTCTCGACCGTTGCTGAACTATCGATCTATTGCGTAGGTACAGGTGTATTCGCATGCGCCTTTCTCGATCTAACATGGTGTAAAATATGACGTAGCGCTTGCAAACATAGGAGTCCCGCTGCTTTAATTTAGAGAATGTATCATCTTTTGACAATTTTTGGAAGAAAAAGAATGAAATTGTGAATAGTTTCAGAGTCTGATCGTGATACATGTATATTACGATTTGATTTTTTGAAGTTTTTATAATCGCATGAATTTGTGTCTGAAGAAGGCTGGAAGTTTGAGCACCAAGTCCCATAACTGCTTCACGTAGTTTCCGTTCACTTTATTCGTAGGGAGTACAAATGTAATTCAGTATATGAGACGAATTTTACATCATTATTATACTGTACTATTGTATTAAAATATGAGTAATTATGACACCACATTATATGCTGATATAGGTCTTACACTTATGCATTTCAGCAGGACCTCTATATGCCAATGTTAAAAAATGAATTGTCAATTAGAATAATTAACAAAATAATGATTGTAATTTTTTTACTCATGTATAAATTATTAAAACGGTTATTTATTACTCATGTATAAATTTGAGCACGATTTACATATATTAAATTATATATTAACAAAGATGTATTCAAATGTATACTTACCTATTTGTCGACAGATATCCGAAAATAAATTTGAAGACACCATAATGAATATTTATTTGTAGACACCAATGTTAACCACGTCAGATAAATACTCTCTCTTTACTGCACTTCTTTTATTAACAATAAAACGAATGTAAACTATTTTTAAGCGATGTTCGGCTTTGCTTGTTCCGTAAGGGCGCCACCATCATTAGATCCAACATGTCGCATGCGAATACTTTGTACTTATAGTGCCGTAAGTGCTGTGGAGCGCTTTTTGAGATATTCCCTGCTGCGTCTGGATCCATGCAATTCATGTCTGCTGGTGGAGTTACACGCCGAGCCACTTCCTTGCGAAGTAAAATGCACTACGAGACCAGATTAATTCCTTTTAATTAAACCACTATGAAACCACGACACATATTTTAAAAAGTTTTGAGAAAAAATTTAATATATATTAATAATATTTAATTATATTGATTGTTTTAATTTAATTTTGTTAACTAGACAACATTCGCTCGTACGGGGATGTTAGTAGAGGGAAAATAAACACCAAAGTGACGAAAGTCCCAAAACGGGCATTTTAAATAAAGTAACTCATTCGTGCATCTGCTCACATGAAAGAACATAAAAAACGCACAAATTTTTAAAAAATTGTCCTATGATGATTTTGCATAAAATAAGGCAATTTGAATTTTTATCGGAAAATGCCGATTATAGCAGTACAAATCCAAATTTCTTTTTGAAACTTTAACCACGTATTTATAGCATCAAATACACGTTTTCGTCAATTTTCATGAAAATTCCCAGATTTTTCGGTTATTTATTGCTTTTTTAGTGAAAAAATTCATACAATTTGATTTTTTGAGGTTAGGATTCATTTTAAAAGTATTTATACCGAATCAGTTCGATAGTTTATTCATTCAAGAGTATTTCGGGTCAAACCGGTCGGAGCGAAATGCTAACCACGTCTCCTCCTCCTAGTGCCGAGGTCAACTAATTGCTTAGCTGTACCCTCCGCGAACACCTTCGGGGCCTCTTCGGGGCTAGTTTGACATTGACAGTGTATAATAGCTCAAACATCGTTTGACGGGGCCTTTTGCTAGAAAGTTCGTGGAGAGCAAAAGGGAATAACGCGACGTTAGGTGGAGTGGACGGAAAGAACGGGAGAAGGGGGAGGGGAGTTCGTCAGTTCGATTCCCTTCTTGCTTCCGAGACTCTACTTTTCGTTACAACTTTCGGTCGGGAGGAAATGGCGACGAGCCGGGAATCGAACCCGGGACCTCTACTCTCACCACTACACCACGCGTTCGCCTTCCACAACTGTACACCATTTCCATCTTCAGACCTAAACCCCGGACGACTTACACGACTAGGGGACACGGAAGAAATATATATGCATTTTTTTATCTTCATAGAGTTACAAAGACGTCTCATTTGCTCGTTTATTTATGACGATGAAATTGTACGCATTTTTTGAACGAAAATAAATTTTTTACGTTAATCTCGATTGACCGGCCAGGGCCTCCGTTCCAACCAGACCGCTTAAGATGGGTGCTACTAATATAGATTGATGATCTCGATTTTTTCCCCCAAGAACCATTTCCCTTTCACCAGAAATATATGTTGATCTGAAAATGAAATGAAATGAAAACATAACAGCTAGAGATTGAAATGCAACACATACACGAAGTCATGTTTCTTTTCTTCGAAGAGAAATTTAAAAAAACAAGACATGAACGGGAACCATGCACTGTGTTTATTGTACATTAAAGGCAGTAAATTACTTTATTGTTCTCAACGTGGTCTTAGGCACTTTGTAACAGTTCTCTTACAATAAATTATTTATTTATTTGTCGGTCTTATTGACTTGATGTTGGTACAGCGCTTGTGCACAGTGTAGCCAACACAGTTCATAAGAGTAATAAAATTAAAACTCCCGTTATGTTGGCAACACATTGGAATTTCTCAAAACTTAAACCCATCGCCAACATCGGACTCCAATTCAATTTCTCGTGTTCTTATAGCGCTATTGTGTTTTTTTCTGCATCGAACGTTTAGAACGAATATTATCTTGTGTCTTTGTTTGTTGTTGGTCGTTTTTGTGACTACTATTGATATGCATTGGGATATAACTTGAAATCGCAGAAGTTGGCAATTCGTGTTAGGCAGCCATATTGCATAATGTTCGTCAAAGTTACATTACTAGGAGTACATGTGGAACGCAATCCGTCCGGTGAAGAAGCATCGAGTGCCAAACGAATGCCATGACTGGACGGAGAGCACTGGATCGAGGCAGAATAGCAGGGCGACGGTGGCGGTGAGGACGGCGTGCACTAGAAGCTCCTGCTGCGTCCAGCACGTGACCTGCGTGGCGACGAGCGCTTCGAAGCTGATACGGCGTCGAAGGAATAGGATCCCGCGCTCAAACAGGGAGTGAAAGCAAGGGAAGTCTTTCCAACCGAATTTACATCATAATGCAGTCGTTTCACAAGGACGTTATTCTTAACACTCCATCGTTTAATCGAACAGAGAAATCTGGACGACTGAGATTCTCGAACTTTAAAATTACTTACGTCAACTATTCAGTAGTTTCATTTCTACCACCACTACTACTACACTATTTGCCGGAAATTTTCCAGTTACCGAAGTCATATCTTAAAAAAAAAAATTATTGTCAAAAAAGCAGATGGCAACTGCGTATGACCACGAGGAGGACAATAAACTAATATACTCTCCGGAAGCAAGCAAGGGACGTATTCCATCAATTCCGATCAAGGGCCCTAAGACAGACACGGATTCAAAACTTTCAGCAAAATTACTAGATAAGATAAAAAGTTAGCTACGAGTTATAATACTAATAGAATGTCAATATGTTTGTACGATACGATACGATTGTACGATACGATATAATACGATAAGATGAAATAAAAAAGTCTTCGTCCAAATATCTATAAAATACACACACACGGAATAAAATGCTTAAAAAATTAGTATACGATAAGCGAGAAAGATAATACAACTAAGAAATTAAAAAAAGTTAAATTAGGTACATATATGTGTGTATATTCATATACGTAGAGAAACACATTTTCACCTACAAACAGATACAGACACACTCACACGTACAAACACGCTTCAGTATACACACATATACCATTACACATCCTATAACCTTAATGTACAAATAATTGCTATAATATAATTAAATGAAATTAATAACTATAAAAATAATGTCAAAACAGGATTTCTGTGAACAGTCACGCACACTTCACACCACTACAGTAGACAACACTGTATGTGCGGGCGATTTCCTATTATTTCATCGTAGAGTTTCACCATTCCGAGATAATAACATTTTAAAAAATATCGTCAAGAAAAGTCGCTACTTGTCTCATTTATTTGTAAACGATGTAACTTGACTTATTGATTCCACACAAATGCTAACAGGACACTAACGCGTTTGGTAAATAATGAACAAAAACAAATTTGCAGGGAATTGTACGAGAGGTACGTTATCTTTCATTGCATTATTCACCACTGTTCTCATGTCCTGTTTACATTGATAATGCGAAATATGAAACAGAGTGAAACTTGCCCACAAATAGATGATATGGGAGCAAGTGGTATCTGCCATATTACTCAGGTAAATAAATAAACTTTATTGTCAAAAAGGCAGTTACAAACTGCGTATGACCACGTGGGGGGGGGGCAATAAACTAAGTTACCCTCCGGAGGCAAGCAAGGGACCATCACATCAATTCCGATCAAGGGCCCATAGGCAGTGACGGATTTAATATTTACAAAAGAAATTATTTGATAAATACCTACTGTTATACATTTATTATTCTAAATAAATTGTATATATTAGTGTAGTAAAAATTCGAGATTAATAAAACAAAAGTATTAATGACATTCCCGCCCAAGGAAATACCGTCATTACCCGGAGTAAAACCGGAGTAAAACCGGAGTAAAAAAACCAGAGTAAAATGTTAGTAAAACCAGAGTAAAATGGCAAGAAAACCCTGGCCGGGATGAAAGGGGCTACAGAGATGATGTACACAACCGTGCCAAGGTTGCGTACAATTAGAAATAAACTATTAATAAACAAAGGGAGCGAAATCAACATGCATGAAAAAGGAATTTAATTAATATCCAAAGTACAATAACAATGGCGTGATAAAGTATAAGGGATATTAACATCACTCACATCATCCGGAGTCATGTGGAAAACAATATTTCTTAGAAAATTGAAACTCTCTTTAACTTCATTTATTAAAATCTATAAATTCTTCTCAATATAGAAACAATTATAGAAATTATTATAGAAACAAAGAAAATATTATTGCTAAATAAAAGTAAACAGTTATATTTCCATACAGAAATTAGGTTAGATCCAATTTTCTATCTATTATATTAGTATTTCCGTATATTAAATAATATTTATTTGTATATTCTCAATTAATGTCTTTTGTCGAGTTTCATACCATTTGGCCTCTCTCTTCCACCTAACCATTACTTGGGTGTGGGAATTGGGAAGGAGAGATGTTGGGTTGTCGGGGAATTTATAGTACCGAACTGACATTTGCCTGGAGTAGATGAGGGGAAACCCCAGCAGAAACCCTCATCTAAGTCAGCCGAGCAGAGTTCTAACGTATAACACAGGGAGCGAATACTCCAACCAGTGGACCACCGTTGTCGGTTGACTTCACGTGATCTCACTCAGAAAATAGACTGTTTTTTTTTCGGTCAAAATGCACTGCAGTCTTCTATATGGACGTTACTAGTGTTTGTTTAGGTTTTTTTTTGTGGGGCTTTAGGGCTCGTCAAGGAAGGTCAGGAAAGAGAAAGGAAGGAGCCTTGCACAAGTAAGTGGAAGTAATGCCAGACGACACTTTGTGTAGGAGCGGATGAAATAATGTATATCGTGTATCGGGGACATATGCCCTTCCTGTACCATCTTCCCGATGCGGATGATACCTGAAGGGGAATACCTGTTCATTGCCGCAAATTTTCTTGGCTGAATTGGGGTTTGAACCAACGTCCTCAGTCCTGGATAGCGGATGTAGTATCTGCTACAACATTTCAACAAACAGTAGTAACGCGGGTTATCAGTTGTCTTTAATCGGATGTGATAAAGAAGGCGTGAAATGCAGAAGAGAAGTGACTTTTAGAACTTTTTCCTGTATAGAACTTCACGGGAATAAAACAACGTAATGAAATATTTTCTTAGTATCAGCCTTGAAGTGAATCACACGTCAATAGTTACACGTTAATTTTCTCACAGAGTTCTCGTAGCTGCAGCTGCGCTGCGTGTAGTGACATTTCCGAGGAAACACGATTTTACGACAAGAGAAACGTTAATCCATTTTCAGGAAGAAATGAAGTTCAAATAATATTTATTATTAACGTAATTTTCACATAGTCTACTAGAAATTTCATGAAAGCGACCTTCCAAATTACTCTCTATCGATTTCTGAAAGCACTGAAAAGTACACATCAATAGTAAGAGATCAAGTAATCTGTAAAACATCTAGGACATTCCTAGCGCTGACGAGGTGACAGTGTTTATTGTGAATGTTATATTTTTTGGTTTTATAATAATAATTATTATTATTTTCTCTCAGGCGTGCTCCTGATGTATTGGTCAACTGTAGGAATGATATTACAAGCAACTGTCCCTACTCTTAGTTATTGTAAGAAATTTCTGACTACGATACATGTATACATCGTGAATTTAGTGTTTTTTCAACTCTTATGATTTCTAAACACTATACTCAGAATAATCTATAGTTCGATAATAACTTGTACATGTAAATTTTTGCTGCAATGTTTTAATCCGCCTCTGCCTTAGGGCCCTTGATCGGAATTGATGGGATGGTCCCTTCATTGCTTCCGGAGAGTAAATTAGTTTATTGTCCTCCAAGTGGTTATACGCAGTTTGTACTGTTTTTTGACAATAAATTTATTATTATTATTAAGAATAATGGACTTCTGAATGACAGCTATTGTGAAGATTTTGTGCATCTCTGAAGTAGTTTGTGTTCGATTCCTGTACTTGAATTTGTGCGTGTTCTCTACCGCTGTTGAATTTGGAATGCTGGCTTTGATGTATTTCCTGATTTTCTGTGCATAGGTGTTTTGAATGTTAACATTTTTCAAGAGATTGGTTTTTGAACCGAGAGATTGATTTGAAGCTATTTAGTTACGGCGGCGTAGATAGTTGCAAGTGTTGTGCAACCAAATATGATGTGTTCTGTTGTTACGCTGGTGGCATTACTTACTTTTATTACTTATTCTACACAATTTTCTGAAGTGTTTGAGTATTTATGATTTTATTGCTTATAGTAGTAAATCGAACCATGCATTCTTTTGTACCTACATCTCTGAAGAGGAAAGAAATTTTCAGAAACGTTGGCAAATACGTGAATCTGTTGAATATGACCTAACGTCAACAATTCTTGAATATTAATATTTTCTCCAACAGAGGTTTGGAGTAAACTCACAGGCTCCGTAATGGTATCGTAATAATTTATACACACATGACAAACGTATAATCTATTACATATTTGTCATATTATATTAAAATCAAATTGCAAATTTTTAAAGAAAAGATAACTGTCAATATCTATTTAACCTAATTAATTTGTGTGACATACGCAATAAGACCATTTTAGGGTTACAGTATAAAATTATTAACAAATGTTATTTAACCTGAACATAAGGGAATTTTCATTTGGTCTTGAATTATTTAAAAGATTCTAAAAATATTTTCCCTCCAGGTTTGGCTTATCTCGTGTGAAAAAACGTTCTCCAAATAGCGTTGTTTCAGAATATTACTGGTTAGTTTAAATAAAACTTGTAGGTGATGATATATGAATATAATATATTGGAAAATTTCATTGTTAAATTGAATTTGTTTAAAACGTTAATGAGATCCACGTAAGATAAGACACACGCTGTAATATTTCACTCCAACATTCAAACGTCGTGCTGTTGGGAATAAAACCAATGGAACTGTACTTTTTGGTTAAGAAACTAACTTCACTTACTGTTTTCTCTTACATATACGCCTCAGGGAAAGTTTTAAAGTTTCTATTCGCACATCGTAGGCATCGTCTCTCGTTTAGTGGCAATCGCGTGAGGCAAAATTGTGTTTAACAGCCGACGCGAACTTCGTAAGACTTGACTGCTGTCAGAACAACTTATTCATAAAGATACGAGTGTGTGTGTTTCACAAAGCAGCTTACGGGAAACGTTTCTTTTGCGAATGTAGAACTTATTTCAGAGATTGTCTTACAAGTTTCCTGACTACTTGACATGAACAGTAACTTTTGCTTGAGGCCGTTCAAAGTTTAAAAGTGACAATTTTTCGAACAAAGTTTTCGAAAGAATCTTCGTTTAGGTTGGCTAAGCAAAAAACACACACACACAAAAATATCCACATACATATATACTAACAATGAATTAGGAGCTTCTATCGACCGAGAAATATTTTGAACGTATAAAATTTGAGTTAGTTTACAATAATGTATGCAAATTTTTTAACACATTTTAACACCCTTCTCCGGCCATTCAAGCAATATACAGTCAATTTAAAATTTTGATGAAATGTATTGTCTCTTATGAGATAAGACTTTATTAAAAGAAAATAATAGACTTTCCGAATATTTTAAAACGAAATTTTTTAAGCTAAAGACAAATATCTATTTTAATTCTACTACTATTAATGTACATTATGTAATCTAGTTAAATAAATAATTAAAAACTTGCGACCTAATATGGACTTAGAATAATAATTTTTATTTTTCGTTGAGAACTCACTACGTTTCGACGAGGATTGACGTCGTCGTCAGGTGGTCGAGTAATTACAAATTACAACAATAATCATAACTGGACAATGAATATGATATAAGCAGAAATAATAAAAATATAATAAAAATATTATTCGTCCATTAAAGGTCGTAAGTTTTTAATTATTTATTGAAATATATATTTTAATTTTAAAAATATTTTGATAGAGGTACCGGGCATACTGTAGAGATATTTAACTTTCCGGTCATATGATGTACGCCGTTTGAGCCCCTGACACCTGTCATCCATTGTCCCTCTTCATCAGGGTCATTGGGAAGTGTTGTCGGCGACACTTGATGAAACAAAGTCACGGTGAGACCAAATGTTTGAATGTGAAATGAATGCCACATACAGAGTTGCAGGATAAATTGCCTTAATTGTTAACACATCGTATTGCTTTCTTTACGAATAACAGTTTATTATAAATTGCGTTACTAGTTACTATTAATAGTTAAAATTATATACATAGTAATTTAAGAATTAACAAAAGCGGCCATTAAAATTTTCAATTACCGGACAGAAGTACCTTAAATCTATGAGTTACATTCAAAAATCTACGGGTGCTACATCAATATCTTTCCTATATTATTCTCCACGATTCGAAACTCATCTGCAAAAGATACAAAATTTGAGAAAAAAGTTGATTAAAGACAGCGCCGTTGTATTAATTTAATGGAAATATATGACTTTTTATTGTTGTTATCTTGTACTTTTGCCCCTCTGCACATATGTGCTCTCAGTTTCTTCCAATTTTGAAATAATATAAGAATTCTTCGTGGAAAACGTTGAGATATGACAGCAAAAAATGGCAATACGTTGTATTTCGAATAGCATAACCTCATCTAAAATTCCACGGAGCAAATATAAAATACATCTGTGTTTTTCTACTCCGCTCACTTTGTTGATGTCAAGAATCCAACTCAAAAGTTTCGTCCCCTTCCAAAAGGGACAAGTTTTTGATGCGAAGGGGAGAAGTCCCGTGTTTTGCAACGCGATGCGAATGACTCTTCAGTGAAGGATCGAGGTGGTCTCTCTCGCGCGCGTAGAGAACTCTACAGGTCACTGTCAGGGAATCCGTGTGGAATTACGACATCTGCTATAAACGGACAAAGCTTCAACAGCACGCTACAAGTGGTGAAAGGAAAACTCAGACGACCATCTGGTAGCCCACAAGGATGTATCTTAAGGTCCTCCTAAATCCTATCATGACATCTGCTATAAACGGACGGACCCTTTTAATTTCTCATATATGTAGTATATAGAAAGTTTTGAAATCATGAAAAAATTCGAAAGTCAGATTTCGACGGAAATATCCGTTTAGGCGATCCCAATTTTCTTTTTACTTTAAAACAAAAGGGTACATCACATGAAGGTCAAAGTACTCTTACGAATATTTTTCAGAAACGGCTCCAACTATTTTGCTTAAATTTTCTGTACGTTAAGTACAATTAGTACGCAATACATCCACATTAGCGGTATTTCACTTCAAAGTTTGGTATAGACACATTAGTTTACTGCTTCAAGAAGCTTGGATAATATTTAGCAGAGTAAATAGACCAAGCAGACGTAGAATAAACTGTTCATAAACTGAAATGAGAAATATGATAACGAAAAAATACATTATTGACTGAAAGATACAAAATTAAATCATGTTTTTCTTCGTCATTATTCTTATTGTTGTGTTTTATAACAATTATAATAAATATAAAAGATACAATTTCACATCTCGGTGATTTGACAAACTTGAATTGAGCTCTGGTCTCCCCTTAAACTGTAGCACGACATATGCTGTTTTGTTGGTATGAATGACCACAGTCCCTTTGGTCCCATTGATCGTCTGCCTTCGGTCCCTCTGCCCTTTTCCATTGACTGCGCTCCACGTTATTGGTTCCTACCTCAGGGTTTTACTATTTCGCGTCTCTCCCCATTTCTTCTAATGCTTCTAGTTGCTTCTGGTTGCTTCTAGCGGCGGCGGCGTGGGGTTTACGGTCGGGAATCGCATCGCGGTTATCGGCGCCTCCATAAAAGCACCTTCCCACTTCCGCAGAGCGAGGAACGGCTGCCTTGGCTTCTCTTGACCACTCTAGTCTCTTCCCTTCTTCGTCCTTTCCTTCCTTACACTTGTTTTGTTCTTCACCATTTTTGCATTCTTTTTTCTCTTTTCAGTTCTTTTTTTCCTCGCAATTTTTTTCCTTTCGTCATGTTTTATCCCTGAATTATCTTCTTTTTTTTTTTTTTAAATATTCTTAGCTTTTTTATTCCCTTCTACACCCAGTAGTCTTCCAATACTCTCACCACCTTGTGCTTTCTTCTTTTAGAAAGATTAAAAGTAAAACATTCAGCACAGGAAAGAAATGAACTGTACATGTGAGGGCATTTAAAAATTCATGCTGAATTGTAGTACCGAAATGTATTTTCTCTTAAATACGAGAAAAGAAGTAAATTAGTATGTATAGTGAACATATTGACAACTGTCTTCTTCTTCTTCTTCCTGGTTTTCATCTGTTACAAATGTGTACGAATTGCGATATATTCTTGGCAAAGCTTATTTTCTAAATTTATGTTCTTTGTTTTGTTTATCATGCGTTCTATGTACAATTGTTTTTGCGATTCAATATGACAAATAATTCAATACATATGAAATGGATATTCAAAGGCTCGTGATGTCTATATATAATACTACGTACTTTACCGGATTTAGGAGGACCTTAAGATACATCCTTGTGGGCTACCAGATGGTCATCTGAGTTTTTCCTTCACCACTTGTAGCGTGCTATTGAAGCTTATCTACATGGAGCGATAGGAGTTAGGAGTTGGGTGGTAGGGATTATTGTTAGTAGCTGGGTTTTCCAACAACTTGGCTCACGTGGAGGGGTTAGTAGGAGTACTTAGTAATAGTAATATACACACTAGGACAGGGGTCGGCAACCTATGACCCGAGGGTCACCGAGTGACCCATTTGATAATTTCAAGTACCCACTTTAGTTCCGAAAATAAAGTATAATATATAAAGATAAATTATAAAACAAACATGAAACAAAAATTTTGAGAATAAAAAAAATTAAAAATAGATACTAAGAACAACATTTTAGTTCGAACTTTATAAATAAAGTTCATTCAACTATGTTTGTAATTATTTTCTTAATAAAATATATTTTATTATTTACTAAAAGACTGTTTTAATAAGAAAATATCTCTGTCCCAAACATCTCTTTAATACTCACATTTTGGTTGATTTTGACCCACGGTCAAAAAGGTCGCCGACCCCTGCACTAGGAGGAGGGTTCGGTTTTTAGTATAGTCACAGCTATAGGAACTGGAACATTGAAGAAAAAAAGGCTACAAATTTTTTTCTGGCTCTGCCGGGTATTGAACCCGGATTGATTTGGTTGTGAGCGAGTGTGCTCACCCCTTAACCATCAGAGCGGCTTCACTGGCTTTTCTGGTTCGCATCTTTCTCCAAGAAGCTGTACTTTCCCCTTGAGACGTCCTTGTGTTTCCCCTTTCTCAGCCGTCTGCGGGTCACGTGAGCTATCCCCTCCCCTTCCTTCCCCTTCCCCCTCCTTCGGGAAAGGGGGAAGCCGCACTAAGCAAATGATTTACTCTGTGTTTAAATTTGCGGATTGGAGGAGAGGAAGGGAGATTTGATGGAAAGAGATGGGAGCGAGATAGCGAGAAGAAATGGATGAGTGAGGAAGGAGATGGAGGGAGGAGATGGTAGTAACATAATGGATGAGTTTGAAAGCGTCTGCGTAAAGAAAAGAGAGAGAATTGAGATGAAGCATTGTGAGAATGGATTCGTGGCAGATGGGATGTTGTAAAGTGGACTCTATGAATGGATGGGAGAAATAGATGACAGTGTGGATTGAACACGAATATCGAGAATTACTTTAACAAAAAGGAATAGCCACTCAACGACATGAAATATAAGAGAAGGAGAATGCTGGGGAAAGATTATTTTGAAACATTTTCGAGAAACCTAATTTAGAACGGTAAGGATTTTTATTCTTCCGATCTCAAAATGAATTTCAAGAATTCTCTACAACCGATTGTCTTTGACAAATTATCCTTTAGAGGTATTAGTTTTAGTTCTATTTTCCAAATTATAGNTATATATATATATATATATATATATATATATATATATATATATATATATATATATATATATATATATATATATATATATATATATATATTATTCTGTTTATTTTTCCTACTAAATGCAAGTAATTATACTGTATGTGATTATTTTTCACTCGTTGTTTGGAAAAAATTGTCACTATTTGTGGAAACTTAACTACCCTAGTTTCTTTTCTGTTGTTTCATTCATTTGCGTTTGATCTGTCTTGTAAATTTATATTCCCTTCCAGATATTACAATTGTTGACAGTTCGTTTATCCTTTTTTTAAACACTTCTTCTCGCACTAATTTTAGTGTTAAGCAACAGTATGATGATAATTACGCCCAGTTTTATTTATTTATTTAACAAATATATAAAATAGTACAGCTTTCATCGTAATAAATGCTGAGACGTTTTCGGGTATTAATCATAATAAAAATATTTGTTGTAGAATATATGATGTAATAAGTAGTTAATTCTTAAATTATTGTTACTTTAAAATTTTTATTTTATTTCCCTCGAACAAATTCTATTTACTCCAATTCTGAATTATTTTCTGTCGCAATTTCTCGACCGTTTTGTGCTGTGACGTTCCTCGTCGCCGGTTTCATGCGCGTCGCGCGCACACGTGTTAAATATTAAAACGCCACCAGATTTGGGGGGTTCTCTCTGCTCCACATTTAACTGGCGCCAAAGCCTGACTCATAAACCCAGGATAAATAAACCTCCCCGTCCTCCCCTCGCGTCCTCACAAGGACTGAGGGAATGAAATGGATTCCCGCTGCTTTCGATGGGTAGTTCCTTCGTAGACGGTGCCCTTGAAACTTTAAGCGACTCTCTTGTCAGGGAGTTAGTCGATGCCTTCCCGCTCACAAGACCCTGGTGTCAGATTGGGGGCTGGTGTCAGATTAATTTCCCACGCTTCCAGATGAAGACCCCATCCTGACCCGGGTTTTTCTCTGGTTTTCCTTGGGATAGAAGACGATTTTATACACAGACTTTCGCATAGGGGAAGGGGGGGCGGTGGAGGTCTATTGTAAATAATTAAAGTGGAATGTAGAGTAACGATTTATAAACAATATATTCCGAAAAAACTGTAGTTCGATAACAATACGTATTTGATAACAATATTTTTGTTGCATCGTCTACGACCAATGAGAGAATTTATTCGACCGGGACTCGAACCAGAAACCCTCTGCTTTGGCCGCAGGAGAGCTAACCCTGCACCACACGCCTCGACTTCTCAAGTCCATACACATCCACGGTTCGGTGAGACTGCCTCAAAACCCAAATAGGGGGTAAGTGACCACAGGCGGCTCCCAGTCCTGGAAGCACTTCTACCCGATTTCTACGTTCCAAATGACTCATACAAGTCTTTCACACGGTGACAGGGATTTGGAGCGGCTACCTTTCGTAAAGAGTCGGTCAGAACGGTCCATGATCTCACTGGAGGAACTCTCCAAACAATATTTAACTTGCGCATATATTTCTCTCGTGTACCCTACACGTGGAGAAGATATGTGATAACTCTCAGTCAGGTAAACTCTCAGTCAGGTAAACTCTCAGTCGACGCGCTGGGAATCGAATCCGGGACTTCTGCTTTGATACAAGGAATGTTAACAACTACACCACCCGTTCGTCTTTCGCAACTGTACACCATTTCCACCATTTAAACCCCGGGAAACCTGAGACACATCCCCATACAGGAGATAAGTGAACCAGGTAGCACATAATGCTGTGAGCACTTAAGTACCTTTTTCACACGTACTTTCGTGTTAAATTGTGTAGTTGAGGAAAAAAAAACGATTGGTGTAGTGGTTAACACCTCTGCGATCAAAGTAGGGGTCTCGGGTTCGATTCCCGGCTCCTCGCCATTTTCACCTGACTGAAAGTTGTCAGAATATTTAATTTATTTCCTTCTAAAATTTGTATTACTGTAAATCAGTCCAATAGCCATGATTTGTGTTAGTATTAGCATTTTCCTCGCACAAACAGAAATCCTCCGTTTTGCACACACGATATCTTTTTAGACTAATTATTAGTTTTTATTGATTTTTCCATTTATATCGAATAAAATACTTTTTGTATCTGAAATAAAAAAAAGTTCTCAAAGTCTTTATTTATGAAATTTGTTTTGTAAAATAAAATGTATTCAGCATTAATTCTTAATTCAGCATGTATCCCAATCAATTTGTTGGCAGCAGTGAACTCACATACGTCCACGTAACATCTCATAAAGCGAAACTGCTGCCTCCTCGCTGTAAATGAGCTAATTCTGTGAACCCCTCAAAGACGCCGTCTACGTGGATACCCGCACAGCTCTCGTGTAAGGGCGGGCAGCCAGGCGAATCCACATGGAGTTGCAGTGTATTCATTAGGGAATCATTGCTTCTGCTGCTTTTGCAACAGAAGTTAAAGAGAAGGAAGGAGTGTTCCCAGCTGCAAGGGAAGAGCGCTGACGGGACGTTGTGCGTTGGCATTCTGCTAATGCTCTGAGCTTTGCTCGAGTGAATAACTGCGGAGCGAAGCGAACTCAATCAAGAATAGATAGAACAAATCTCTATAAAGGTGGTAGAATTTAATCACAAAATTTTTTGAACTAGGTGTAAGTAAACAGAGTAACATGAAGAGGTGGATCTAAGGGGGCTACAGCGCCCTCCCGCCCACCTCAACTCTTAACAGATAAAATTGAAGTTGATAAATGGTATATTTTGTAAAAATGTTACCAGATTCATAATTGTTATTAGTTATAATTGTTATAAATAATATAATTATTATTGTTATTAATAATACCAGGTTAATAAAATTAATAATGCCAGATTAATAAATTAATAATACAAGAATAATAAAATTAATAATACCAATTTAATGAAATAAATAATACCAGATCAATAACTTTAATAAATAATTGTTATTAATAATACCAGATTGTTAATAATTTATTTGAATGCATTTTATTTCGAGGTAGTATTTATAAAATATGTGTTGTAAAACCGTAAATTTTAAACAATAATTCTCTCCTGTTAGCGACCCCCCCCCCTTGACACTGGAAACATTGTGACATCAACTTGAGAAACATACCTCACCGGCGATTTAAATTAAATACTTTCGATTATAATTGGTGGTGTAATACATTCCGTCTTATGGAGGAAACTCTTATTTTCAAAAAAATAACCAACAGTTAAATCACGAAAGTGATGAAAGTTTACTTTGATTTGAAGTTCATTAATTTTCCATTGTAGTATTTTTTTACATCACTTTTTTATGCATAGGTCACTATAGGTCACAATTGAGAAGAGAGCTAAATTAACTTTTTCCTTTGAGGTGAGACGAGGCATAAACCACGAATCCGTTGCGCTTAGCCGCCATGTTTGTACTTTATGCTCTTGTGTATTTCAAACGAGTCAAGCGAGTTGCTGAATATTGTTTGTGCTGTATTTTTTTGTGGAGGTTTTACAACTCGTCGACATCAAGGTCATTAGAGCCCTAAAATGTTTGTGCAGGTAGGGAAAATGCAGTTACGCACTAGGGAGAGCCAACATGACTCTCCCCGCGTGTGGGGCTCGTCGAATGATTCAACCGTACCCACTAAAAACCCTCCTGAACTACGAGATATCAAAACATTACAAAAAATGAGGAAAATGAAAAAATACTCTAGCCCTAATACCGTCGGGATCGAAAAGAAGAAGAGGCGACCACGGAAGGTCAGGAAAGAGAAAGGAAGGAGCCTAGCACAAATAAGTGAAAGTAATGCCAGACTCAGCTCGGGTCCCCGTGTTCGCCAAACACGTACTTACTAGATGTAAATCCCCTGGGAGAAGAGGAAATTGAAAGATACCCTAGTCCCAATGGCGTCGGGATCGAAAAGAACAAGAGGTGACCACCGAAGGTCAGGAAAGAGAAAGGAAGGAGCCTTGCACAAGTATGTGGAAATAATGCCAGACTCAGCTCGGAGCCCCGTGTAAGCCAAACACGTACTTACTAGATGTAAGTCCCCTGGGGGTGGGTTTGTGTTGTATTGTGAACTGACAGATACAAAATTAATCATGTGTTTCTCTTCGTCATTATTAGTATTGTTGTGTTTTATAACAATTAGAATAATAATAATGAAGGAAACAGTTATTCATCTCAGTGATTTGACTAATTTGAAGTGTTGGTTCCACCTTAAGAAAAGTAAACCGTACTTAATGAAAATCTGGACGAACGAGCGTCTCTCTGTTTAAAATTACATCAACTATTTGAGTAATATGATAACGTCGCGTAAAAGGCAACAAGTGCAGGAAACGTGTCTATTTATTGGAATAAAGCAATTACTATAACAAATCGTTATCCAAAAAAAACTCCAAAATAAAATTATGCGCTGATACAACCGGTAATTATGCGTGGGGAAGAAACTTGGATGATGAAAAAATAAATCGATCAGAAACTGGAGAAGAGAATGAAATATTTTACGGAGAATTTTTGGTCCTATTATGATGATGATGTCTAGAGAAGGTTAAGAAATGGTGAAATAGAATCCCTTACTAGGAAGAGGAATCTAGTAAGAGAAATAGAAACAAGAAGGCTGGCCTGGCTTGGGTATATAGAAAGGATGTCTGATAAAAGAATTACGAAAAAAAAGTGGAAGCCCGTAGCAAAAGGACATAGAGGAAGTCCGAAACTAAAATGGGAGAATAATATCATTACGGGTATCAGAATATTGAAAATTGGAGGAAAAGTGCCGGTGTTAGGGGAAAGTGCTTAGCAAAAAGTTATTGATCAGGGAGTTATAGTGCCATTAAGAAGAACGGTTTACTGCTGTGTTTTTCCGTTACCAAGTTGAAAGTAATATTTCGGTTTTCCTTCAAGAACCTTTAATTTTGCTTTATAAAACCTTGACATTTTCATTCCTACAGTGCATATAATCTTCGGAATCCATAAGATAAAGAGTATTTGCTGATGGATCTTTGTCGCCTATTAAATCATGCTCAAGGTATGTCACAAGAGAACTGTGTTCATGTGTCTGTATATTTCCTCCTGTCAAAATAACTCGCGATTTGAGGTTTTGAGGCTAAAGACAGAATTTACGTGGTTTATTGTAATAGACATAATTTGGAATTCAATATCAGGTGACCTAGTTACGGTCAGAATTACTCATTATAAAAATAATTTTCTGTAAATTTTTAATGAATGAATTTATAGACATTTTTCACTCCTAATTTGATAAGTTAATTTCATGAAATTAATGTTAAAATATATTAAAAAAGCAAAAGTTGTGGCGTATTTCTTTTACTAGGAGACAGAGGAACGCTCGCATTTAGTCAATGGAAGAATATTTTCAAGAAATTTTTTATAAACGAATACATTTTTTATAAATGAATTTTACCGATGAATAAATATATATTATACCGATCGAGATGACACGGAGCTATGTATCAAGTTTCGGAAAAATCCCTCCGTAAGTTTTACAAATTTAAACTTACAATTATTGGTCGTGTAATAAGAGTGAGATACAACTGTATCGCACTTTTTAGGAAGTAAGTGAAAATTTACTGCTGTTCAGGAGAGAGAGAAACTGATTTTTTAAAATGATAACCATTAAATAAAATTGCTATTTCTTTTAAAATAATAGCGCAATGGATCATAAAAACGTACTCACAAGTTCCTGTCATCACTGTTTTTGACTTAGTTTCTTTCTAAAAAATGCGATTCAATTATTGGTTACATAATAGTGTAGGATTCAACAGAACCAGGAAGCGTTTTACTCTGTACTTGAATGTTTTCAGTTCGAACAAGGTATCAAAAATAATAATTCCAATTTCTTCCATCAATATTTCTCGTAAAAACCCGTTCAAAACATTAGAAGAAATTACTCAGAAAACCACACAGAACACGCTATACGAAAACCTATCGGAAAATTCGTTCAACAATGAATGAATGGAGCACGAAAGAGTTGAGATAGCCGCACTTCCTGGCCTCTGAACGCATTACGAATCGTTAATATTTGTAGAAAATTAATAGAGAATGAATAATGTAGAATGAATTTTTTCCGTGGAAAATATTGCTTCATAATTAGTATTACGTATCCTGCAATATGAGTAACATGCACACCTCTCGTCTCGTTAGCTTCTCTGTCATGTGATAAAACAAGAACATGTGGATATTTGTTGCGACATATGATCTGCTGTGTACTCTACTCGATCCCGAAAGAGAATCGTGCGAAACTTTGATTTAAAATTGTGCTTTTGTACCTCTGTTACCCAAAAACACGTTGCGAATGCCGCTTATCCGACAGTGGTCCAGGTACTTCAAAATGTCAGAATACTTTCCTTGTGCTTCTTATGAAAAAAAAAACCATCCTGGCCCGGGTTTTTCACCGTTTTTCCTTCGGGTAGAGGCGGATTTCTTATACAGGTTCTCTAGACTTTGTCTAGGGGCGTGTTTATTGTAACAATAAATCGTGAATTTAGTGAGTGTTTTTTCAACTCTTATGATTTTTAAACATATACTCAGAATAATCTATAGTTCGATAATAACTTGTACATGTTAAATTACAAACATATTGACATTATATATGTATTATAACTCGCAGCTAACTTTTTATCTTATCTAGGAACTTATGCAAAAAAAAATTTGAATCCGCCTCTGCCTTAGGGTCCTTGATCGGAATTGATGGAATACGTCCCTTGCTTGCTTCCGGAGAATAAATTAGTTTATTGTCCTCCACGTGGTCATACGCAGTTTGTACTGTTTTTTGACAATAAATTTAATAAAGTGAATAACGTATTGACGTTATCGCAGTATGGGCCCTACTATCACATTTCAATTTTTTTTTCAAATTCGCAGAAATAAAGTGAACAACAAATAAGATAAAGAAATGAAAGGCGGATTAATCGGCGAATATGTCGTTTTAATTTCCCGGGAGATCGCGATGTGAGAATTCTTGACTTGGCTACTAATAAGATGTGTATGTTTATAATTTCTTTGGGATAAACCTGCCTTAAATGACATAACATTAAGTTGTGCTTTAAACAGTTGTTCTATTTCCATGAAAGCAATTGGAATTATTTCAGAATATTATAGTATTTGACTTTTCATTTAAGATACAAGCAACTCTATTTAAGTCTCTGTTGTTAATTTTAATGTATCTCAAAAATTCGTATTCTAATATAGTTCTTTCCGAAGATTTTTACAAAAAAGTCAGTGACAGCATATGTCTATCTACGCAGTTTAACTTAAATTACCCGAAAGAGGTTTTAATAATAGAATGTTGAAATGCTTCAATTTAAGAGAGTAATGTAAGGAGGAAAAATTAAGGGTAATCAAATGTAATTGGTTTGTTGTCTCTTAGATTGCGGTGAACCTCACCGCCAGGTAACAGATTAATCATGTTACGTCGAATGAAAATGGTAGACGGGACCGGGATTCGAACCCGGGACCTTGAGCTCTACGCGCTCATGCGCTTACCGACTGCGCCATC
>NNCF01127911.1:398528-425363 GCA_002313205.1 Laupala kohalensis | reverse complement strand
CGGGATGGCGCAGTCGGTAAGCGCATGAGCGCGTAGAGCTCAAGGTCCCGGGTTCGAATCCCGGTCCCGTCTACCATTTTCATTCGACGTAACATGATTAATCTGGTTTGTTGTTTTGTGCATTTAACATTGATCAGAAGCGTCTTTAATTGTAAAATTTGGACGAATAGTTTGGATTTTACATGCGTGTTAATGAAATAGTGCGCTCGATTTTTAATGAATTTACATTATTAATTTGTTAAATTATGATGCAGTACATATGGTTTTTAAAACCAGCAAGTAAAAGTATTTTGATATTGTAACACAGATTGTATTTTTTCCTGGATAAAAGATGATTTGTCTAAGGAAATATCCGGGACATCACTTAGTTCTAAATAATTCACTTTTATTACTATAGATAACTACTCGCATTTATCGATACTGACTCCACATCCTGTTCTTCATTCTCGTCTGTATTGTTGTAAAGGCTTTTCTCCACCCAATCTCAATATCAAATTGTATAGAATATATATCTCAGGTAACGCTGGGTAATCAGCTAGCTCTTTTTTTCTTTCATTGTTGTATTTGTAAATGGGAAATGTAGCCAAGTGCTATTGAAGCTTATCTACATGGAGCGATAGGAGGTAGGAGGGTAGAATGGTATTAGTATAGGTGGGCAGGTTAGATGGGTTTACCAACAACATGGCCCACGTGGAGGGGTTAGTAGAAGTAGTTAGTAATAGTTAGAGTTATTGATAGAGGAGGGAAGGTTTGCTTTTCAGGAGTCACAGCTATGTGAACTGGGACATTCATATGTAAAGCTACAATTTTTGGCCCCACCGGGATGACTTGGTGAAAAGTAGGAACGCTAGCACCTGAGTCACCAGAGGAGCAATGTATTGCGGTATAGGCTGAATTTCCGCTTCTTCCCTGAAGTGTGATATATAGATTAGAAGCTTTGTTTTTTTAAGGTAAAATTCCCTTAACCTGGAGTCTCTCCGTCGCATAATACTATCCCTCGTTGACTCGTTTGCGACTGATAAAAGGTTCTTATAGCTTCCCTCAACTACTTTGTTCCTTCCTCCATCTTTTCTTTGTTTTCCCCCTCCCACACTTTCTCTTTCCCTCCTCCTCTTCTTCTTTGCTCTCTTTCGCTGGCGACGTCGATGCGGCGTCGTTGCAGTTATTACTTCGTATTAGAATTTCGAAAGCAAAGTTGGTGGAGCGTTCTACTATTCATTTGGACAGTTTACTGCGGCCATGCTACTATTCACCCTAAAGATGTTGCCTTCCTCACTCACACAACGCAAACCCCAAGGTTATCTTACAATCAGCTCTCACTCTGTGCCAATGACGACGTGGAGGACAATAAACTAATTTACTTTCCGGGAGCAAACGAGGAACCGTCCCATCAATTCCGGTGAAGGGCCCTAACGCACAGGCGGATATTGAATATTTTCTTCACACTTCTTAGATAAAAATATAAATAGTTAGCTATGAGTTATAATATCAACAATTTTTATTGAACAATTTTGTTACTATCATATCATGATGATAGTCGCGAACTATACCCACACATTGTTGAAACGTCTTAGTCTGCTCATGAGGTCAAACGAATAATATGAACTACACTTTCTGTTAACAAGGTTTTTGGTTAGAAATCGGGGGGACAAATATTGGTAAACTGTTGGAATTTGCGTTGTGCTCTCACTAAACGGTTGCGTATATCAATTACAGAAACAGACTTCAAAAGTTTAAACGCTCTAGAAGACTTTTTCGTTATCAAACACCATATTGCTAAAGCATACAAACCCCGACGTAGTATAATGATATGTAAACCTCCGTTTCGTTCGCGAGGATTTGATACGTAATCCATGGATGACCACTAGACCCTGTCACGTGTCTCTACTGCACCTAGGTCTGTCTCTCTCGTTGGCCTCTCGTTAGTTTGACGAGGGAACATTGAAGTAGAAATGACTTGGACGCGGGCCGTTACACGAAGCGCGCTTCTATCGCAGTCCGTTTCTTCTTCACCGTCGACACCAACTCCACCTATGCACTTCTCCGCGAACTGTCTGCCCCCCCCCCCAACTCCTCGTGGTGCATGCCCCTATGGCATTGCGGCCGTCCCCAAATGTCTGCAGCCTCTTCATTTAATCTGCGACATATTTCATCCCCCTCCCTCCATCCCTCTCCATTCGCGGTTTACCCTCATCGCATCCTCAGAACTGCGTGACGAAGACTTCTTCTGCGCAGTGCCACCGAACCTCAAAAAGAATGGTCAAAATGAAAAAAAACAAATTATCTAATCCAGGGATATTATGTACAGTATTATAATAATAAGTGTTTAAATATGTACGTACTAGGTGTATATAATTTATTTATTAATTGGGTTATAGGATAATAACATGACCCCCACAAAAGGGGTTATTGTTCCGACGGTATGAAATTTTAATGGATACCGTCTGTCTGAAATGTGAACCATTTGCCATGATTGTAACAACACATTTAATCAAAAAAACGTTTCGATATTATTAGTAGGAAAATATGTACAAATAGCTATAAATTCCATATAATTCTGCAACCTTATTAATTATAATTTGTTTGTTCTACAATCGCTCAAATATTTGAAACTCATTTATTGTATAAACGTAAATCAATTTGAACATGACTGAGTCATTTTCTTTATCATTTCCAGTAATTCCACATTGTGTTATGTTCCAGACAGCATGAAATAATTAGAGTTAAAAAATAATAAGTTTTTTAATTCTACTCTACCTATTTTGTGGTTTAAAATTTTTAGTTCAGATTATGATGCGAAAACTTTTGTTTAATTACGTTTGATTATCGCCGCCATATTTGTTCCGCTATCTTGTTTAATGTCATGTTGACATTTAGTAACCTTTGAAATCCACATGAGTAATCATAAACATTGTGATTAAACTTTAATAAATTTATTGTCAAAAAAGTAGTCACAAATTGCGTATGACCTCATGGGGGGGAGCAATAAACTAATTTACTCTCCGGAAGCAAACAAGGGACCATCCCATCAATTCCGATCAAGGGCCCTGAGGCAGAGGCGGATTTGACATTTCAACATACTCCTAACAATAAAAATAGTTCGGTACGTGTTACAATATTAACATAATACCAACAAATGTATATTTAACAAAACAAAGTTATTTCAGAATTATTATTAACAGGTATAGATTATTCGAAAAGTATTATTTATAAATCATAACTATTAAGAAAATTTCAAATTCGAGATTAATATTTCAATACATTCCGAGTCAAGACAAGAACGTAGCGAGTCTGTACAAAAAAATCCATCTGCACCGGAAGGAAAACCGGAGAAAAACCCGGGACAGGATGGAGCTACAGAAATAATGTGCACAACCGTACCAAGGGTGAGTACGTACAAATCTAAACTTATATGAATATTAAGACACAATACAAGCAAGCATGCCGGAAAGTAGTTTTGAAATTATCAGTTTTTTTGAAGGTACTACAGCAATGGTGTGATGAAGTACAAGACGAATTCACTTTCATTAAAATCAGTAAATTGTTTTATGATTAATAAGTACTTTCACGTTCTGGCCATTTTTTCGAGACGTTCGGGCCCACTGTACGGGCGATGGTGGCGCTGTGGGTGGTGGCTTGTGGCGTTTGCGGTGGAGTCATTGGGGAGGGGGAGGAGAAGGACAGTGAAGCAGAGAATTTGACGGGAGGAGCAGAGGGAGGGGGGGCGGAAACTTCGTTGCTGATAGTACGACGTCATGAAGGGTGTAGAGAAGGCAAGTGAAAAAGAGGTTCGGAGGAATGAGAATATATGGAAGAAGAGTTTGATTAAGAGACGATGGGAACACGCGATTGCGAGGGCTGTTCGTGTCGATAGGGCAGAGACCGTAAACGACGCGGAAACCTGAAAATATGACTGTTATCAAAACGAGGTGAATGGGAGGTGTGACATCCATTTAAATGAAGGTGGGGAAATTGTCATTATCACGACGTCGAACAGATTTTTCGAGTCCATTATTCGCGTATTTCGAGGCGTCACCTGAGTACCGTGCATATGGCGAAAAGGTCTAACGAGTTTTGCGAAGTGATCATTTTCAAGGGAAAAGCGTGTTGTTTTTCCCATAACACGTATTATAAAGCGTAGATTATTACAACATATATTACAGACATATTGATATTATATATGTATTATAACTCGCAGCTAACTTTTTATCTCATCTAGGAACTTTTGCTGAAATTTTTTGAATCCGCCTCTGCCTTAGGGCCCTTGATCGGAATTGATGGAATACGTCCCTTGCTTGCTTCCGGAGAGTAAATTAGTTTATTGTCCTCCACGTGGTCATACGCACTTTGTACTGTTTTTTGACAATAAATTTATTATAATATAAATTTATTATCATGATTCATTATTCCACAGCATGTAAGTTGTAAATATTTTTGTCGAATTTTTTACGGAATATTACACTAAGAGCACTACATTACTTTGCACTTTTCATAATTATATCGAAATGAAACGCTTATCCGACAATATGTACATTGCATTATCATACTGGAGCAATATTTAACATAATAATAGCGTGTAGCAAGAATTAAGTGAAAGATCCAAGTTCCTCACGCGGCACAAAGACTCACTCTCTTTTATTGTTATAACGCTGAACCCATTTTCTTCCCACATTTATATTTTCCCAGATAATTAACTAGGATATAAACTATTTCAAGTATAAATTTGAAAATTTTCAAAACTGCGCATTTTGAGAAATTCAGAATCAAATAATTGATTTTGAACATGTTAATTTTTGTTCTCCTTGACCTACATCATACAGCAAATCATTGTAAAAATCATTAAATAAGCTGCCAAATGATACCTCTATCTCAATTAGAAGAGCTTCCAGGGCTTAACTTAAACTGTTTTGTACATATCAGTTTTGGAGCGTTTTGTTTAAACTGTACATTGTTGTAACTTCCAAACGGGTTGAAATTTTGCGACAATACCTGGTACTTTTCTTAATCTATATGTTGGCTACCTCGCTTCAAAATTTTATCAAAATTTGAGATGGTGAGGTTTAGACTGTGTTGATTTGACATGAATGACCCGATTTGACTGCACGCTCAATGAGCGGCAATATTAATAAAAGAGATTTATTGTCTTAATTACTCATTCAGAAGAATATATAATATTACATCAAACACAAATATAATTAACAACAATAGATAAGTCTATTAGTTTTATAACTCACTGAAATTTTGAGCACACTAGATCATATCTGTGTCTTTTTACAGCCAATTTCCTTTTCATCTTGTTCTTTTTTCTTTTCGAAACAATCCAACTACACGTCTCAAACGTTCATGACTTTGTTATTACGAGTAATAAGAGAACTTACCGGTTTATATTATTTAAGTAATAATGATATTAATTCATCATAACATCAACAGAAAAACACGCACTTTCATGACAAAATTTAGAAGACACCATGTGAACGGATGTGTTAACCGTGTTGACCGTTTTCACCTACCAAAAGGTCAGATGGCAGAGGGTTGTTAGACGAAGAAAATCTTTACCATTCGCAGATAACAAAACTAAGAAATTATTTCAAGAGTAGTCACGACCCTCTTTGTCAGTCACTTGTTCGTTTAGGTCAAGATTACACTCCCCTAAAGTTACCAGAAAATTTTGAACTACCAATAAATGCTATAAAATCCCGTGATGCAAAATGGCTCGCTAAACCCTTGTATGAACAATTCCCAAATTCTCTGCGGGATGCCAGCGTCGACAATGGTTTATGGCTGAAACACGACCGACTCCATGCGGAGATTGAAGGGTTTATGTGAGCTGTACAGGATCAAGCAATCCCAACTAGATATTACAGAAAAGAAATTCTGCATGAGAACGTCGACGGATTATGTAGAGCGTGCCACACCTACAATGAAACAATCCATCACATTATTACGGGTTATCAAGTACTCGTCCCTCTAGACTACACCTGCAGACACAATCAAGAGGACAAAATAATTCACCAACAGCTAGCTAAAAACTTTAACTTGGTTGAAACAGTTACCTACTATTATACACTCGATCCACCACCTGTCTTGGAAAATAAAAATGCCACTGGGATAAGCAAATCGTTTCAGACAGAACAGTATTATAACTAGCCAGATATAATATTAATAGAGAAATCTAAAAGAAAAACTTTTATTGTTGATGTAGCTGTTCCTTCCACTAACAATTTAAAAAAAAGACAGTACAAAGAAATTAAAAATATCAGGCACTTATGACAGAAATTTCAAAGATTTGGAAACTACATGAAGTATTAATTATTCCCCTAATAATTTCAGCAACATGAGTCATTTCCAAAACACTGAAAGGGCATCTTGCAAAATTGCCATTGACCAGAAATGTACTCCCAGAAAAGCAGAAATCCGTTATATTACAAACATGTCACATAACAAGGAAATTTCTTAGTCTCGACTATGACCAAATTTTACTTCCGGCTTGGCGTCTAAGCCTGCCCCAATTACCTGTTCGAACGGAGAAAAAACAAGTGCACAACAAAATAATAATAATAGCAATTTATTAATCTGCAAGTGAGCAACGCTCGGTGGCAGATGGAAAACATAATAGATATAATAATAAGAATATACGTAATACGATAATGTGAAATTTAAAAAAATATTCTTCCAAATATCTATAAAGTACACACACACGGAATAAAATGCTTAGAAAATTAATACAGAACAAGCGAGAAGGATAACACATCTAAGAAATTAAAAAAAAACTAAATTAGGTCCATTTGTGTGCATATTCACATACGTACAGAAATTATAGTGTCGTTCTTATAATTCGTTTTCATTTACAGTCTGCATTGAGAAAATGGTAGCGTCTTTGCGTCGCATGCAGCAGAGGCTGGAGAGCTCTAACTTCATTCGTCTCTAGGATAAAAATGTGAGTGATATCTAAACCGTAATTAGTTATATAAATATTATTTATTGTCCACAAATGTTACTGTACCATTTTACTTTCATGCATCGAGAGGGGTGCCTTGTGTTTCAAATGGGAAATCTCTCTTTTGAGTTGTCGAATTACTCTTATGGTTGAAGACGTAGAACGCTCCCGTGTTGTTGGCTTACCTAGGCACGTCCTTGTTTTAGTTCACCATCGTGCAGACACCTTACGAAACTAGTGCGCTGTGAAATATGTGGAGAGGTGATGTGTTAGATCATGACTACTTTTCACAGGTGTTGCTACGTCATTCAATGACACTCAATGGTTTTCACGGTTGCGGTGGTTTCATTGTGATGGTCATACGTTTTGCGAACTTCCTACACCATTAGTACACTTGTTTCTCACACGAGCAGACGTCACCATTTAGAACACTAGTGCTGCAGTTGAATGTGCGTAGGTGCCTTCACCTCGCAAAATCCAAATTCTGGAGCGGATTTAAGCACAGGCGCTTTACCAACTGACCAGCCACTGGCTCTGTAATGTTACTTCTTATTCATCTAAAAACGCACGTTTCCCTACTCCTGTTCACTGACGCTCCGCTAAGTGTGTCTTTTTTCACAAGCGGAGCGGAGCACAGCGGAGAAAACGCGAGTGTGTCTTTAGCCCTACACTTCCAGTTGACTCTGTCACGTAAACTAGACAAATGCTGCTTCTGTACCTCCAGATTCTTCCTCTTCTCCCTTGGGAAATATCTCATTGTCTCCGTCCCCACAATAGAATAAAAAGACGCGAAAACATAAAATAAATATACGTAAAAAATACGTTTTTCATTTCTCTCAATATTTTTATTTTGAATAACAATTGTTGTTTCTTGTGAGAAATCATAGAATTATTTTCCGACTTGTTGACCTCCAAATTAACGTATGGGGTACTGGTTATTGAGAACAGGTCCGAATAAACACAACCCCTATTTTTCTTCTGAAGACTCGTTGAAAATTAAAATTTTTCTCGTCTGGGATTTATAAAAATTAATGAACACATCTTCACTCATTAATTTTTATAAATGATAAAAATATAAATTTTCAAAGCGTCGTCTTGTGCAAAATATGGATTGTGTCCAATGCATGAATTGTATTGTTCCGTAAGTTCGATTTGTGTGAGAAAACTTTGCTGTGGGCCGCATTCGGCTCTCGTGGCCCGTAGTTTGACGCCCCTGCTGTGAAACAGGTGCACGAGAGTAACAACGAGAGAAATGATCTAGGTGACGTCTAACGAGAAGGAGAAGTATGAGTTAATGAAGCAGGAATGGAAGTGGGTAGATGGTTACTTACCGTTTGCGAGTGTTACGTGATGATGAAGTGAAAGCTGTGGAGTGGGATAGCTGTGGTGCATTCCGCTCATTACAGACAGTCGTTTGAAGCGTCGCGTAATGCTAAGTGGGAGCCTCCTTGTCGTGGCAGACGGTACGAATCTTGGTTTACTAATGCAACAGATGATAAATGAGATGGAATTGGGTGAATAGGTTTCCATTAAACAATCTCTATGATAATCTTGGACTGGAAGTAAGTGTATATTTAAAGAGTCTTAGGCCAGTTTCGAAGGGACTGTTATAAACAACTAGGCCACCACCCTGTTCTGAAGTGTTAGAACTTTTTTATTGATGGTGGAGTAATTTTTGTTAAGGTACTAAATAGGGTACCATTCCTTAGTAATAATACGAAGAATAAACGCGCAAATTGCACGGACAACAATGATATTTAATTTTTTAAACAAAATCGACTCATAGATTTGAATCCTAGATGAATCCTAGACGCGCTTTAGGAACAGTATCCATATAAAACTAGGTACAATTTCATATTGACAAAAATGAATAATGAATCTCTATCCACGCATTTTCTGGTCGCGAAACCAGAGTGCTAATCCCAACACAAAGGACCTCCATTATAAGGAAAACTACATCAGTATTGGTACAATTATAGCCCCATCCTGACCCCGTTTTCTCTCAGGTTTTCCTTCGGGTAGAAGCGAATTTCTTATACAGGTTCTCTAGGCTTTTGTCTAGGGACGCGTCTATTGAAACAATAAATCGTGATTTTAGTGTTATTTCAATTCTTATGATTTATAAACACTATACTCACAATAATATTTAGTTCGATCTTAATTCGTACATGTGAAATATTTGTGTGTGTGTGTTAAATTACAAACATATTGATTTTCTATTAGTATTATAACTCGTAGCAAACTTTTTATCTTATCTAGGAATTTTTGTTGAAATTTTTGAATCCGCCTCTGTCTTAGGGTCCTTGATCGGAATTGACGGGATGGTCCCTTGCTTCCTTCCGGAGAGTAAATTAGTTTATTGCCCTCCGCGTGGACATACGAATTTTGTACTGCTTTTTTGACAATAAATTTATTTATAGTAATTAGTTACTAATATACGCATTAAGCATTGTCCCAGGTGTTTGAAACAACTCATAATGCAAACATTTATCCAATTTCGAGTTGAAATTCTGACGACCCTGAAGTCAATTTCGTCTCTTTAATTGATTCTCATTTGTTGGACGATAAATGAAAACCCACTCACACACATTTGTAGTGTAGTTCTTCCAAATGAGGGAATTTTTGAATCCAGCGTGAAATCACTCGTACCTTCATTTCGCAAAACTAAAAAGTGGAAAAAGGCAAGTATACTGCGTCGTGTGGGGGTTGACTTTGATCATCCTTCCAAGCAATTTAAATCTCCCGAATGCGGACTTTTGATGTCCTCCGACGCCGCTAAAACATTCTGCACGAGAGAATCCAGAGGACGATTTCGAAACGAGTAAAAACCGTCGCACAATGGAGCCCTCTCCACGTAATTTGCGAAAGCGCTTCGGATTATTCCAGAGATTGGAGCGACGGACGTTGCAGCGCTGTGTCTGCTGTCGTCGGTGGAACGAATATTGTGTTTTTTAATTCAGCTGCGACCCGCGCTATTTAGCGCTCTCCCCGCCAATGAACGATAGGTATCGATCTGTTAATTCCATTCTATTAAGGTGTTCTGTGCATCGCATTCACTGAAGTCAAGTTGCCAACTATTCACGAAATTTGGAAACATTCACCAAAGTAGTCATTATTCATCATTAATTCATTCCATTGATTTTTAATATTGAATGAGAACAATTATTTTGATAATAATTTGATAATAAATTTATTGTCAAAAAACAGTACGAACTGCGTAAGACCACGTGGAGGACAATAAATTAATTTACTCTCCGGAAGCAAGCAAGGGACCATCCCATCAATTCCGATCAAGGGCCCTNTTCAAAAAATTCAGCAAAAGTTCCTAGATAAGATAAAAAGTTAGCTGCGAGTTATAATACATATATAATGTCAATATGTTTGTAATTAACCGCAAATATATTTGTAAATTTACATGTACAAATTATTATCGAAATATAGATTATTCTGAGTATAGTGTTTAAAAATCATAAGAAATGAAAAAACACTAAATTCACGATTTATTGTTACAATAAACACGCCCCTAGACAAAACCGAGAGAACCTGTATAAGAAATCCGCCTCTACCCGAAGGAAAACCGGAGCAAAATCCGGGCCAGGATGGGGCTACAGAATTAATGTACACAACCGTGCCAAAGTTGAGTACACATAAAACTAAATTAATATGAGCCATAAGACAACACAATCATGCAAGAAAATAGTTTTTGAAATTGTTATAAGTTGTTTAAAAAGTACTACAGCAATGGCGTGATAAAGCACAAGACGAATTTAACTTTTGTTAAAATCAATAAATTCTTTTACAGTGTAGAAGCACTGGTGCAGGAGGTAGCTTTTAACCGCGGATTTGGAGATATTCAATTTCATAATGTCTTTTATATTCTTGGGCCTGGAATTATATAGAACGATTCCCGAATGGTATGGTCCCTTTTGGCAAAGAGTGGTTGACACTCTAGGGCGATGAATATTATTACTATTGCGAGTATTGTGTTCGTGAACGAGACTGTTTCGTATAAAGCAAGGGTGGTGCTCCAGTAATTCGGTCTTTACAAACACAACCCTTTCATAAATATAAATGCAGGGAAGTGTTAAGATATTTAATTCCTTGAATAATGATTTACAAGAGTTTCGGGGGTGAGATTTACAAATTATCCGAACTATCCTTTTCTGAATTCTGAAAGTTTGAATACTCTGACCGGAATTACCCCAGAAGGTAATGCCGTAACGTAAATGGGAGTAAACGTTTGCAAAATATACGCAACGGGAAATACGTGGACTAACTGCGTTAACTAAGTTTCGGAATGCGTAACACAATTTGCTTAATTGGGAATTAAGATTGTCAACGTGACAATTCCATTTGAGGTTGTCTTGAATATGGAGACCTAAGAATTTTGTATTCGTAACAGTTTTTAATTGTGTTCCGTTTAAAGAAAGAGAAACCTGGGGTAAAGATTTTGTATTACTATTGTGAAATGACATAGACACCGTTTTGTCAGTGTTTACAATGATACGATTTGCATGGAACGAAGTCGAAAGGTTAGACAAAACATTTTGAGCATTGGCGTGTTTACAGAGTAAATTAGTGTAATCAGCAAAAAGAACCATTTTGCTATCTGATGTGGATGATGACATGTCGTTCACATACAATAAAAGGAGTATAGGGCCTAGAATTGTTCCTTGGTGTACTCCGCAATGTTAATTTAAAGTCAATAATTCAAAATTTGGCGACGCAAGTGCCACTGGATAGAGAATGGTTGAAACTATCATTTAAAACAATTTTTGGGGGATACTTAGCTTAGTCGCTCTGACGCACATACTACCTTAAACGGGTAACATAAATTCAGAACGATTCTAATAAAACGTGTTTTTGGTATAAACAATTTATTTTAAAACCTTTCATACTTGTAACTCACAATTTCCAAGTACATATTCGGGGAGGGAAGTTTGCGTCGTGAACTGACGGGTGAAATTGCGATGTACCGGGACTCGAACCCGGGACCATTTAGTCAGGCTGAATATGTGCTGTCCACTGCGCCACTCTTCTCGACTCCTTTTGCCCGTACACAACATTCACCTGACTGTTCGTGTGAGCGTGGGTTTAACATTTGTCTCATTTCGGAATAACATCGTTTAAGTACTTAATTGATTTCCAGAAAATACAAGTAATAATGTGTATACTAATAAAAATGTAATCTATGGAAATGGGAAAAGATAATGATAGGAATTATTTGAAAATTCGAAGGAAGCAGGATGGAACTCCTTTTTTGAATGTGGGGTTGGCGACGTCAAGGAGTCGAATTTGCGATTCTTACGGCGTTCAGATTTTCTTATACGTCGCGTGACGACGTCGTTCTACGACGTTACTTATGCTCGTATTGGCAACGTCGTCACAACGTTGTTCTTAGACGTCTCCACGACATCGTTACGACTGGAAATTTCTACGTGGGTTACAGTTATTGCGTACTACTTCTGATACCTAAAGTAACAAATACACACGCAAACTATGATTTTTTTTTTAATTAAGAAAATCGAGTTGATGGTTCTCGATTTTTGAGAGTAAGAGGTTTGCGGACATACATACAAACAGACTGACTTGGTTTTAATTATAAAGCACATGCTGTTTATTACGCTCTATGAGTGAGATAACATTTCTAATGAAATGACTCATTTACTTAAGTACTCTGTTGGCGGAAGACGTGCGTGGACAAGAGATTTCATCTGTAGATTGAGCTTCAGGCCAATTAACTCGCTGAATAATCACAGATTGAGCAGGAAACGTCTAAATCTCCTCTGATTACCGTGTAACAATTCTCTTTCAATGTTCCCTCTCTGTTGAGATCTGAAATAAGATATGATTGGGTCTCCTCCTTCCAGAAACATCTCCAGTGACTGGCTGCGGCTTAACAGAGGCAACAATGCGAATGCAGAACAAACACTCCGTTTCCGGCAAACAATGCGTTCGATACTCCAGGAGAATAAGCGAAGAAATCTCTCCTCCGCGGAAGCGCTGAAGTTGGAGCACGCGCCGGTGTCTGGGTGGAGGGTACGAGGGCAATCTGCTCCTTCCAGCTGCGTAATTAGATCTGCTGCGGCTCCGACTGACTGCGAGGGGAGAAAGCGAAGGAAAAAGATATGACGGGGAGGAATAGACAGAGTTTCTCGCCCACAGCTGATGTGGCTTAAACTCACCTACACTTCCCTTCACGTTCTAAAAGTAATCCTTTCGGTTGCTGAGGATGATGATGATGATGATTGAAAAGCGAACTCTCCTTCAATCCGTGTCCTACTATTCCTAGTATCTCTTACTGCTACTCACACCTTCATGCGGACCAAGTTGTTTGTAAACCCAGCGAAGCGGCCCAAATACATCCTAACAGTAACTCCTACCACCCACATCCTACATCCTATCGCCCCAAGTACATAAACTTCAAACACTGTTGTTTATTATCCTTTGGAGAATTTCAGGTCATAAGACCTGCTTTTCCACCGAACTCTGACTTGGGTGAGGGAATTGGGAGTGAGAGATGTTGGGTTGGAGGGAAACGTACGGCAACGAATCAACACTGGAGATGATGATGTAAACGCCGGTTGAAAACCTCGCTTGGTTCGTCCGAGCTGGGTTTGAACCCGCGCGAAGACGCTAACCACTTGACCACCGCATTGGTTACACTTTATAGTCGTGAGCGAAAACCCTTATACGCGGGACTATCCACCGGTGGACAAGGTTCATTTGGGGGAAAGGAACATATTGATTGGCAATAGAAGAAAATTTCGTCAATTTGCGCAATCCGTTACAATGGTAGGACTAATAAGATGTGCACTGAATGAGTAGAGCTATTTAAGACAGAAAAAGGATGTCCCGTTGTGACAACGCTGAAGATTGAGTGGTCACATATAACACGAGAATGATCGAATACATAAATTAACAGTTCGTTCAATTGTGTTCAATTTGATTTTTTAACATGAACCCTCATTCTCTCAGTGCTCCCAAAATGTGTGAATTCCCCCAAAAAATCTTCAACTGATAAAGATCATTCTAGCTGTAACATAAATTAATTATCATGCTAATGTATCTCTCACACTGGTCCACTGAATACTGGTAGATAATTCATCCAGTATGTGAACTCGGGACTGCGATACGGTTGTCGATGCATAGAAGAACTGTACTTCGGTACTTTCTCGACATCATAACTGCCCTTCTCCAGACAGACCACAGGTAAATTCAATTCAATGTGACACAATACATGAAGTGCCAATGATTTTTGGAAGGTAAAGTAATCAATTCAAAGATCAAAGATGCAACCGCAAGTAACATAAATAACACTGGTCGTTTTTGAGATTAAGTGGCAAGAGAAGAGAAAAAGTCGCAATGATGTTTGTATGTCTGAAAATTTGTTTAATAATGCATGAAAATAAGTAGAAGTCTTGCAAACCCTGATGAAGATACGAATAGGTGTCGAAACGGTGGCGTGTAAAAATGGAGTTTCATTTATTTTGTACTTGAACGAAAAGAAAACCAACTTATCGGTATATGAATCTTGAAGTCAAAAATAAGATGGAGGATGTTAATTTTGTGTTTGTGTTAGAGATGTTTCGAAAATGGTGATTCCTTCTTCATGACGCAATCAATTAAATGTTGGTCGACACGGAAGAGATTCGAACAAGAAACCCTCCGTGTGCATTTCCTACACGTGACCACGAGAAAGTAAAGCCTTGTGGTTTAGCAATTTCCGATAGACCGGTTCAGCGTTAAAACGGAAAGTGTCTGCAAGACTAAGCAGCGATCGAACCCTAAGAATTTCCCATGAAATACGAGGACGGAAACTCAGTGAAATTTTCGATATATATGTTATGATGATCGTGAATGGTGAACACTTCTCTGCGTGATGGTAAAATAAATTGTAACCAGTATCTATGTTGGTGTGTTTTATTGTTGTTCAGCCGGACCATGTATTATCGCGTAAATCCCTTATCAGTTCGATTTCGTCTCGCCAGTAATTTGTCGTGGAGTCGTGGTGCGCGCCCTGCTGTTGTTGTATGGAACTAACTCACTAACTCACAACTCTGCCACACGAGCGCCACGAGCATAATAAATGACTGCGAGTCGCGGCGAAGGGAATTGAGACACGACGATTGGAGAACAGATTGTTATGAGGAGAGTAGAAAGCGTTAAACGTAGCTATAGTCAGACTATCGATGTTCCATGGAAAGACCGATAGCCTTTATATCGATAGTACGTGTTCTGTGATTTCATAATATAATGTAAATTATAAGCAATAAAGAATAATGATTAACAAAAAATAACAATAATCGTGTATATATAAATCTTAGTCAAATAATATAAGTCGTATAATTTAACTATAATAAAATGTATTTATCACTTTAATCACAACTTCTCATAATAACTTAATACACTTAGTCTTAAGTTTGCTTCCCGCATACTTTTAGTTTAACCAGGAACTTTGTTTAAAAAACAAAAAAAATTATCGTACTTTTTGGGTTTCATTTGACTTCGGTTTTCTGTAATAATTTTTTCGGCAGCTGAAAACCCGCGATTGGACGGAAAAGAGGGTTTTAGAGTATCGTTACTACGTTTTGTCTTTCCGTTCCTAATAAAAATTGAGAAGAGTCGATAATGAAGAAGAAAAATTCTGTTGGTCCACATTTACATTTCAAACATTGCTGTTTATTAATTTTTTTAAATTTAATTTGAACGATAGTAGTTTTTACTATCGATTATTTTAGATAGTATAAAATATCGAAAACAATCGATAATATTATCGATGTTTAACGCCTCCTAGTGTAGAGGGACATGGAAAAGCGACACAGAAGACAATTTCGTATTTATCTTTGGCGTCAATTTATATTATTTACATATTTCGCTAACGCGCGTCATATACGTCAAATACTCAAAGACAGGTAACTTTTTGCTCGAAGAAAAGCAAATATGGCGACTTAACCCGAAATTAAGTAATATCCGCATAAATATTAATATTAGTAACAAAAGCTAAAAATTCAAGGTGGTGACACGAGTTAATATTCCTTCCACACTTTGCTCGATGCAGAAGGAAGAACAGAATAGATGTCACAAGAGCCATCAAAGCGGATTGAATTGATGGCCGAGGTTGGCGATGGATTTAAGTTTTGAGAAATCCTAAAGTACTGCCAACATGACGAGAGGTATACTTATCATCACTCTTATGGACGATGGCGAAGTAAAAGAGTTGGCTACGCCGCGTTCAACTTCTGTACCAACAAGAAGCCTGTTAGACTGACAATAAATAAATAAATAAATAAATAAATATATATATATAAAATTTGCGGTCGAGAGAGCTGTTACAAACTGCTGTATGTTGGATAATGAATGAAATATTATTATATAGTATTTCAAAATATATATCTCTGACTCAAGTTCAATTCAATATGGTAAGCCAGAGAGAAAAAATTGGCTAATTGGATTGCAAATGCTGTTACAACAAATGGGATTTGATATGAAAGTGTAAATAATTTAGAGATGCGGGTATGAATTAAAGGTTATGTTATTGATCTGCCTTCACCTGGCATTATACTTCACGTAGGCGTTCGGTGCACGAGTTAGGAAATTTAAATTATATGTAACAAGAGGAGATCCGGTCGTCAATTGAAAGCGTAATCACCACGAAATGAAGATCAAACAAACAAACAAACAAACAAACAAAAATTCGTATTTGAAGTGACTTTCACAAATTTTGTAAAATTATTGATGTTTTTTAAATTTTTCAATAATTGTCTTTTAAATAAATAATTTTTGGAGATTTTGTTTATAAAACATTCGGGTAAATATTATCTGAACTGGGTCAGTTCTCACAAATCTTTTTTGACAATAAGTGTTAAGTAGACAATTTCCAACAAAAATTTTTTTTTTTATCAATTCTTGATACGACCGTAATAAAATACATCATTTTAAAAAGAAATGTAAAATAATAAAAAAACAGTTACAAACTGCGTATGACCACGTGAAGGACAGTAAACTAATTTACTCTCCGGAAGCAAGCAAGGGATCATCCCATCAATTCCGATCAAGAGCCCTAAGGCAGAGGCGGATTTCACTTTTCAACATACTCCTAACGATAAAATTTTAAAAAAGGTTCGGTTCGTATTATATTCACAGAATTCCAAGAAACTCGTATTTAATAAAACACTAAGAAGATTGTGAAAAGGACGTAACTGTTATCGAACTATAAACTACTCGGCACATGTTATTTATTAATCACAACCATTAAAAATACTCTAAATTTGAGTTTATTTATTACAATAGACAACCGCCCCTAAACAGGAGTCTAGAGAGCCTGTATAAATTATTCATCAGATAAAAAGGTTGAGTGAGTGTATTATGTAAAAGCATGATTTGTCTAAAAGGGAATGCAACGAAACTTCCTATTTTTTTTTATATCCATGAGCCGAATACTCTAAAAATTCGTACAATTATTATACAATATTTTTAAACTGCGTAGTTTCATCTCGCATGAAGGCTCTCATGATGTCGAAACATATCAATTTCATAAGTAAAGAAACTTCGTTAAATTCCATGTTAATGAATACAAACCTCTTCTCCTCAGAAAATTAATGTGACTTTAAAATGAGTCGCGATACTTTGGCCTAGTTCTAACTTCATTTAACTTTCGCATGTCCCTTCAGCTATTGCATTTTTATCATACCAACCATGAATTACTATCTTGAACCGTTTTTCGTGTGATTTATTACTTCATTTTCATTTTATTATTAACAGCAATGTCATTTCAACTAAATTGTGTTTTTGAATGTTATTATTAATTTGTTTATAAATAATAGATCAATCTCTCCTTATTCTCTTCGTATGCCAGAGGGTTACGTAGGAAAGAATAATGAATGATTTAGAAAAAGTGAGTATTTTTATTTTATTTTATAAGAAAGCAGTGGATTTTGACCTTACCCAACTTTGTGTATGATAAACCAGCGAGAAAAGTTTGCAAACGTCATCTAGAAATCGCTTCAGCAAATGTGTAAATGTTGCTCTGATATATACGTACATCTACACATTTAATAACATTTCCATATTAATTCTACTACTATCAACGACCATTATCTAATCTAATTAAACAAATAGTTAAAAACGTACGACCTTTTTACGGACTTGAATAATACTTTTATTTTTTGTTAAGAACTCACTACGTTTCGACGTTGATCACCTGACGACGGCGTGACTTCTTAACAAAAAATAAAAGTATTATTCGTCTATAAAAGGTCGTACGTTTTTAACTATTTGTTTAATGATATTTCCATATTAAATCAAAGCATTTCCAGTCATTTATCGTACAGGATATTGTGACAATTTTTGCCTAATGATGTAGTACGAGATGTTGAAAATGATGAATTAGTTCTACAAAGGCTTTTAAAATGATTAGGAAACACGTATGAAATGTAGATTTAATGTAGAGTAGTTGCTTCAACGCTAGTGAAATGAACAATCGGTTATTGTTTTTATCAAATATTAATAAAAATTTGTAAATGAACACAATCTTCAGCAATACGTCATGTCACAAAAGCAAGAAAAGAAAAACTACTGTAATATACTTAATTAATTGGAACGTGTGGCCCCACATGACAGCGCCAATTGTAATAGAATTGAATTATTGAGAGATCGAGTCCCAAGTTGAAGTGCCAATTTGTAATATACTTAAATTTGAGAGGTATATACTTCAAATAGGGACGCACGCTTCGCGAAGGGTGACTTCTTTCCCTTCTTTTGTTATACTTGACAGAACCCAGTCCTCTCTTTCAAACTTGTTGAAACATGTATCGCTCTGCAATGGCTATACTTCGACGCGTAGTATTTTCGCGGCTCCGTAGTTCCGCGAATATTTATTCTTTTCAATTTATTATAAAACTTCCAAAAAAGAATCGTTAAAACGAATTATTTATTACACTACATAACTCGCCAAAGTTTGGGATATTTTCTATCCATCCCTAGGGCTTACCTGCACACCAGACACATCCTGTTCACTTGATGTATGAGATAATGCATAAAAAAGTAAATGACTTGTTAACATGGCGAGTTGTGTCGTTGTTTTTCGAACTATTTCTCAAGATAGTTTTCCTGTAACATCAAGTAGTCAACAATTATACAAAAAATTTTTTTAAAAGTATATTACATCATGTAAAAGAATCTTTCTTTTTATATGCAACATCAAGGAATGATAAATTAACCGTCGATTGTTTGTTGCTCATAGTTTTAATATTCATTAAAACTATGTTCGTCATAACATTAAAACTATGAGCAACAAACAAGAGACGTTTAATGTATCATTATTTGAAAATGTTGCTAATGCTCCACAATTACCAAGTTGCATACATCAAGTAAAGTGTGTGTATTATGAATGAATGATTTGGGTAATATGGATTGTATTATCACATTATTTATATTGTACATGTAAATTTACAAACATATTTGCGTTAAATTACAAACATATTGACATTATATATGTATTATAACTCGCAGCCAACTTTTTATCTTATCTAGGAACTTTTGCTGAAATTTTTGAATCCGCCTCTGCCTTAGGAATTGCCATTGATCGGAATTGATGGGATGGTCCCTTGCTTGCTTCCGGAGAGTAAATTAGTTTATTGTCCTCCGCGTGGTCATACGCAGTTTGTACTGTTTTTTGACAATAAATATATTATTATTATTATCTCTTATTCACGACTAAAAATTGGTAGCAGTGGACATTATTCGTTCCACTTTGGGTTCATAATTGTTTTGATATCAAAATAGAAAAAATATAGCGTGATGTAAAACAACAAAGTCAAATGTGTTCTTGTTATTTGAATTTCCCACCCTTGGGTTTATTCGAGGAGCAAGTCAGTGTTTCAGCGTTGAAGTTGAGGTTAGTAATTGATAATTTGCAATATATGACTACGTCTTCCTTACACCATCATTTATATAGCTATAAATCGTTATTAAATTTGGTACCGTTAATACCAAATTTTATTAAACTTATTCGCTAGTCAGAGTTTCTTCTTTTTATTTATAAATAAACTTTATTGTTAAAAAAGGTGTTGCAGACTACGTATGACTAGGTGGAGGGCAATAGACTAAGTTACTCTCCCAAAGCAAGTAAGAGACCATCCCATCAATTCCTATCAAGCGCTCTAGGTTTGTGGTGGATTTAATATGTATAAAACATATATAACAGATACGTGTGTTATGCATTTATTATTTCCAAAACAATTTGTAAGACAATTTGAAAAAGAATTAATGGGTGAGTTAACCGGTGTCACCCTAAGAACATTTATACCTTAAATAAATTAAGTAATAGGTGAAGCCGCTATGGTGCTTCAGGACTAGCGTGATTGTTTGCCACGAAGTCACTCCAACTTGCAGGGGAACCAGAAAAAAATTGTAGCTTTCCACTTAAATGTCTCAGTTCGCATAGCTGTGATAATTAAAAGCAAATCTTCTTCTATCCACCTTCTACTATATCTAGTATCCATTACTCAACCAATTACTAACCACTTCTACTAACCCCTCAACGTGGTCCAAGTTGTTGGTAAAGCCAGCTAATCGATCCACCTACCAACGACAGCTCTACGACCGCAGGTCTACCTCCTATGTAGATAAGCTTTTACACACTACACGCTACATTTCTCATTTACATACTCGTATACAACAATTTAGAACGCAGTCCCGACAGCTCCTCTCACTATATTATTCATTGTTCAAATCCTCACAAATCATTCATTATTCATCTCAAAGGGATTAATTTGTTGTTTTTTATTGTTGTGTATTATTGTGGAATATTTAAGACTTTTCATTACATTCCGAATCATGTGTTGCGTGTTTTAATGATTAGCTTAATCCGTAGTTTTTCCGTTCGTCATTCCTTTTTATTCTCAATTCGATATTTGAGCAAATTTTTTTATTATTATTAAATGCTAGCGTGATTGTGAATGTTTCTTTGGCGTCACAACTACGATGTAAAAGAAAGGGATAAGGGGGAACAATGTGTCGCCCGTGGATAGTGTCTCAGATCCTTCACATCTCGGAAACAGACTATACGACGACGCCTCGCCACAGAATGACGACCTCTTCTCCCAAGTCCTCTCGAGTCAATGCTTTCAATACCCCGTTACTCTCCTTACAATTTCCGTCTTCGCAGCGTCCCCTTCCACTCCACTTCTCATGCTCCTTTATTAAAATTTATACCCGATCATTTGAATTTTAAATACACGTCCCAGGAAACTTCTGAATTTAATCTTCTTCCTCCTCCCTCGTGGACGGTGGAGTGTCGTCTTCGGGAGGAAAGTCGCTGTTCGTCTTTTGATGGGCTTCTTGTGGGATCCCGTCCCATCATCCCACTGTCCCACTTCTCACTTCTCCCTTCCCCAACCGTCATCTCTCTCATCCAGTCATTCGCACCTGGAATCAATACTTCCGAGTTTCGAGAGGTACCATCTTCCCCCCTCCACTGCCCTTTCCCCACCTCATAGACACTGACGCCTCATCCAATGGCACTGGGAGGCGAACGAACGTTCCTTCACCGACTTGCAAATGTAAGAGCGCTGTGTGTTATGAAGTCTAGGAGGTCGGGATCGGGGGCAGTAGTCTGTGTGGGGCCTCCAAATTGGTCAGAAAAAAAAAAAAATCATATCACGTAAATTTGAACACCCAAAAATTTTGTAAAATTTAGTAAAAAAATGAATAGTACACATCGTTTCTGTATTTTAAAAAATGTGTCTTGGACAGTGTATGTATGTGTGTGTGTCTGTGTTTGTATGTTCGTTCGTCGTTTAAAAAAAATCTATAGTTTTTAATCGGAGCTTGATGAAAATTTGTGCACATGTCCTTCGAAACTCTGGAAAGAGCACTGTTCACTCGAGATTTCAAAAATTCTCCCCATCCACCACTTTCATTACATTCTAATTTTCCCTTTTTTTAAATATATCTTAGGAACTCATTGAGATATCAACTTGATTTTTGGACCTCAACTTTACTGATTTAAATATCTAGAAGAGGGTTCTCGAAATTTTCGATGTATTTTTTATAGTGGGTGTAGGGAGTAGAATCGTTATCGTGTTGGGGTGTATTTTACAAGAATCCATGCTTGTGTTTCAGTCACTAGCAATTTTTTTCCTGACAGTTGCGTAGAGGTTCGATCAGTGTGGAAATAATCGTTTTTCGTATACTCATTAAAACGATTATTTCCGTGACTTCCCTGGCGTTCGTGCGCGAACTGTCGACACACTTAGTCGCCTCACACCAAACTCTAATATTTTTACTTTCTCATATACATAGTATAATGTCTTTTATATTCTTGGGCAGGGAATTATATAGAACGATTCCCGAATGATGTGGTCCTTTTTGGCAAAGAGTGGTTGACACTCTAGGGCGATGAATATTATTACTATTGCGAGTATAGTGTTCGTGAACAAGACTGTTTCGTATAAAGAAAGGGTGGCACTTCAGTAATTCGGTCTTAACAAACACGACTGTTTCATAAATATAAATGCAGGGAAGTGTTAAGATATTTAATTCCTTGAATAAAAGTTTACAAGAGTTTCGGGGGTTAGATTTACAAATTATCCGAACTATCCTCTTCTGAATTCTGAAAGTTTGAATACTCTGACCGGAATTACCCTAGAAGGTAATGCCGTAACGTACATGGGAGTAAACGTTTGCAAAATATACGCAACGGGAAATACGTGGACTAACTGCGTTAACTAAGATTCGGAATGCGTAACACAATTTTCTTAATTGGGAATTAAGATTGTCAACGTAACAATTCCATTTGAGGTTGCCTTGAATATGGAGGCCTAAGAATTTTGTATATAGAACGTATTGTAATCGTGAAAATATTCGAAAGCGAAATTTCGACGGAAAATCCGTTTTGGCGATCCCTGATTCTGAAAAAGTGGTTTTTCGCGTAAAGTCCGTCCGTCTGTCCGCAGCGATTCTGAGTAAATGGATGAATCAATTTATTTTGCATTTCATATTTACGGTAGAATTTACTTGTTGTCGATGCACGTACTTTAATTTTTTTTGCTTTTAAGCAAAGGGTACTTCATATAAAGGTCAAAGTACTCTTTTCAATGTTTCTAAACAACGGCTCCAATGATTTTGCTTAAATTTTCTGTACGTAAAGTACAATTAGTATGCATTACATCCACATTAGCGGTATTTCGCTAGAAAGTTTGATATAGATGCAGTTAAATAATTTCTACACTTACACATTAGTTTACTATTTCAAGAATCTTGAATAATATTTTACAGTGTAAATGGACCAAGCAGACGTAGAATACACTTTTCGTAAACTGAAATGAAAGATGTGATAATGATAAAATACATATGAAGACAGCAAACGTACTGCAGATACGAAAATACATCAATTTCTGTGTATAATGAAAATACATTTACGTAACACTTTTACGATATTTATAAGACTGGTATGTCGCTATATGTTTTGAAATAATATTCTGAATATTTATTTTACATTCAAATTTCAAATAAAAGTGTAATAAGTTCATCTAGCGACATTGAACATGAATAGAGCACTGGAAGATGACCAAAATATAGAGGACCACGCCGAAAATGACCTTATCACTAAATAATTTTATCTCACTTTATACTGCAGATGGAGAAACATATATGAGAAAGTGTATGTGCGATGGCTTCTTCGCAGCGGCGCCTTGTGCCTTCGATGAATGGGGGCGTAGCTGTTACCACATGAACTTTTCTTCTTCGTCCCAATTTATTCACTCGGGCTGCGCCGGGTTCGTTCAGCTAGTTGTACAAAAAATCTGGAGTGTCCATTACAATTTTTAAAAATACACGGGTGCTATCGAAATCTCGTACACATGTCGTCGAGTGAAACACATGTATACGTGAAGGGCATCCGAAAAACCCTTTCTGACTGCCACGGTATGTATTTCATTCCTTAATAACGTGTCTCGTCGTTTTTAGCAGTGTTTTAAAAAAAAATGAATAACTCGTTACATTCTGCATGTAGAAGCTTGAAATTAATTGAAATTGTAACGTCAAAAACCGTAAAGATTTCACGCTTTTTGAAGCATTTCGGGTTAAAATAAATAAATACTCATTCGTAAAACAAATTTTTCTTTTGCTGTCGTGAGTTCTTGCGTTACATCGGCTCCAGCGAGCGGCGTCTGGGGCGGCAAGAAGCGACATAGAAAGGTTGGAAATAGAGGAGGAGGGACTTGGGTCAGTCTCCACAGAGAAACGTCATTCGTGGGTAAACCTTGTTTAATACTCACTAGAATACGAGGCTCGGAAGCAGGCAGCATCGGCGGTCGTTGTTCAGCAGATCATGAGCGACTTCTCACGAAGTAGTCGAACCGGTGGTCAGAGCAGCAGCGGTCTGGTGACGGCCAGACATGAGCCACGGAGCGGCGTATGGTGACGTCGTGGTGACGACGAAGAGCCAAGCGAGAGCCAAATGAGCCAAAATGAGCCGAGAGTCTCTTCTTACGAGACCTTTCTGGTGCCCTACTAAACTCAATACTGCCTGCGCTACGTATCCGACCTCGATAGGAAAGTGCATACGTGCGCTTCACAACATTGCATATATGCAAAATGACAGATCCAGTGGTGGTAACTGTTTTATTTTCTGCTATTTTTGTGGTACTCTCCTCAACTATTGGAATTTAAGGGTCTAATTTTATTTTAAAAATCCGATAGTAGATAAAGGTCTCATTAGATGAAGTTACGCTACTGATCGCGGGTGGAAATGGTGTTGGGGGGGGCGGAATAACTTAAATTTAATGCATATTTGAAACGAATATTTTTTACAATAAATTTATAATAAATAAAATTACAAATGATGTATTATGTATTTGTAGGGAAAGCATTGCGAGTTTCCGACATGGTTTTCGGGACTATATCTCGCGCAGCGTGGCATGAAACATGTTTAAAGGTAATATTGGAGAAGTGTTGCCAACCTGATAAGGAAACGGGACGCTGCTAGAGACAAGGGAGAAGTGTGATGTTGGAGAGATTTTGAGAAGAGTTACGCTCTCTAAGAGTGGCATTACACGCTCATATTTCTATGTCATATATCTATTATCAAAGAAATTAGATGAAACATACGTCCGTGTTATGTAAATAAATTAATACATTTATTGTCAAAAAGTAGTTATAAACTGCGTATGGTCAGGTGAAGGGCAAAGAAATTTCAGCACACCCCTATTATAATAATAAAAATATTCCTACGTGTTAATATATTGATAAAATACCGACAAATTTGTACTGTTAAAGCACCCAAAAGTTATTTACGCAGTATCATGGTCAAGGTTTTCTAATTTTAGTACGTTTCCGAAGTAATAAGTGTTCCAATTCACTATCTATTACTCGTGAAAAGGTAGGGAATGTACCTTAGCTACTTTCGAAAAGCACATGTGATTGGGAGTTCTATGTGAAGTTCTGTAACTGCGATTTTTTGGAACATTGTATTATCTCGAAAACTATTTTTAAATTATGTCAGAGGTGTTATAGTGATACAAACAAATGAGTTAGTAAATATTCAAAACGAAAAATGTTTTAATAAATTTATGCGTCCGAGAATGTGAATTACGGTGTTAATTGAGTGAAGACAAATTCGAAAATCGTCTACCGATGTAAATACATTATTAGCTGAAAATTCCCTACTACGTCCAACGCTAACTCCGTGAAGTGTGAATAAATAATTTTGCATCAAAATGCATTTTCAAATTGCGTATGAACTCATGAAGGAAAAAAAAGCTAATTTTTTCTCCGGAAGCAAACAAGGGACCATCCCATTATTTCCGGTGGAAGCATAAACATGAAATGCACATGCATAATAATAATAATAATAATAAGAAGAAGAAGAAGAAGAAGAAGCATCACCTAGTAGTATCAACAGAACACTAAAAAAATCGTTTTCAATATATTAAAATGCAAAGTAACATTTAAGAAATATACTGTTATTAAATCTTCACACTATTAAAAAATATTGTTAATAATTCACAACCATTAAAATCACTCATTATACAAGAATAATGGTGTCATTATAACCAATGATACTGCCACTCATAAATGCTGTTGCCTTTAGATACGATTTGTCGTAATTATTGAAATATGTCATAACTGATCAAAATCATACGCACAGTTGACGTGGTTTTTGTGTTTCCAAACTTGTACGTTTTCTTTGATCTCTGCAAAAATATTTTCTTCTTTCATAAACTAACTTGTGTGAATGTATAAGATTTCTTTCAGCAGAGTAAAATATTGCAAAGTTCTTAAAAATACCTCACGAACATCTTTTTTATTATCCGTTAACATCCTTCGGCGAACAAAATTTTTATATTTTCAGCTCCATTAAAAGAGAGCTGAAGCGAAACCAATCCATTCGCTTTCAAAAGAAATTTCTTAGCTGTCATGAATTTTTAAGTTTCTCCATAAAGTTTTTAGAAAGGTTTATTGAGGAAAGAAGAAAATATAACATGAAACAAAGATAATAACCTTTGATTTACCCAATGATTCTACTTGAACACTGAAATTAATTATAAGAAAGAATAATTTATTTATTCAATCATAAATTTAAAAAAATACAAAATTTGGACAAAAACTTAGAAATTTTTAACCATTTTCTCCAGTACGTAATGTCTAATTAAAATGTACATCGTGAACAGTCTATTCCTCGCGAACGAACGACGAGACTCATTGCAGCACGCGAGGTCACCCAGACTTTTACACGATTAAATAATTAATTTATTTTCGCTTAAAGTCTATAGTTTTTTAAAGAACATATTATATTCACAAAAAATGAAATTACTCATAATTAATAAATCGCTTTACACAAGAAAGAGATAAAAATAGCATTTAATAAATAAATACATAAATAATTGATATAT
>NNCF01127911.1:362034-398297 GCA_002313205.1 Laupala kohalensis | reverse complement strand
AGGAAAATGAAAGATACCCTAGCCCTAATGGCGTCGGGATCGAAAAGAACAAGAGGTGACCAAGGAAGGTCAGAAAAGAGAAAGGAAGGAGCAAGGCACAAGTAAGTGGAAATAATGCCAGACTCAGCTCGGGGCCCCGTGTTCGCGTACTTACTAGATGTAAGTCCCCTGGGGGGTTGAGATAAATGAAATTGATGCTTTGATTAAGGTTTACGTTGACAGAATAATTAATAGAACAACGTGACAAACACGGGAAAAATAAGAACAAAATAATATTTAATTAAATGTTTTTTCAATTGATGGAATTAATGGTATAGTGAAAAATATATTACATCGAAAAAATAAATGTGTTACAGAGTAGCGGATTGGAGAAAATATTGTACTATAAATGTGAATTCTAAATTTGAGAATCGACCGAGGAGGTAAGGAGCTCTTTAATGGAAAAACATCCTCCCACTTTGTCCCAGCATTCTTTTCTTGTTTACAGAACAACTCGAAGATATTTGCGTCTCTCAGATCGAAGATTGCTACATTTTTTTGTGGCCTGTTTTCTTCCTGTTCGTGGAGAGGCAGCCATATTGGGTCCCAATCGTATCTCGGAAGTGACGTTCCTTTGCTTCTAAGAGAAAATTTAACTTTAGAAGAAGAAATCATAAGGGAAACGCGCCGTGTTTAGAAGTTTATTGTGCATTAGTCGCAGTAAATTTATTTATTTGTAGATTTTTCTTTTCTTTTGCGCGTAACAAAGGAAGATTGCGAAGTGTACATGATTGCTCTCAGCAACTCTGTTTTGGTTTTATTTTTTATAGTTTTCAATTTCTTTTATTCATGTTACAGAAATTACTTTTACCCTAAGGGTATAGGAGGAGTAATGACATTTGAGTGTATATTGAGCGTGTTTGTACATATGAGACTGTTTCTGTAACTGTTTGTTAGCGAAAATGTGTATGTGTTTGTGTGTGAATATACGAACATATGAGCCTCATGTAGATAATTAATTTCTTCAATCTAATTTCTTTCTCGTTGTAACCATGCATAATAATTTTCTAAGCAATTTATTCCGTTTGTGTGTGTGTATTTTATAAATATTTTATAGATATTGATGATTTGTTTTTTAACCTCGTATTATTGTATTATGTATGTATTGTTTTCTATCTGCCACGGAGCTTTTATCACTAGCTGAATAATAAATTATTATTATTATTATTATTAAATTGGTAATGAATTGTCTTTAGACATTCACGCATTTTCATTCAAGAACTCCTTCGAATCCCTGTGTGTCTCAATTATAGACATTCATTATAAATGAAGAGTTACTGGTATACAATTCTTCTTCAGTTACTACATCGATTACTAATTTGATTTCTTCATTGCCAACGTTCGAGGTGTGGTTGACCTCTTCTTCAGGTCTAGTAAGAACACATAAACAGATACAAATTTCACATTAACATACATATATTTATCACTCTGAACCCTTAGTAGACAGTACATAACATACTAAGATACAATTAGGACAACGGTAAAGTTATTATAATCAATTTCGCAGTTTAATTCTATTATTTATATATTATTATCTAAAAAACAGAATAAAACTTTAAACTGTACCTGGGATTCTATGAAGTGATTAGAAAACCAAACGTCCTCGAAACGTTGGCAACGTAATTAAATCAAATGTAATTAAAGAAGAATGGTATACGAGTAATTATTGCATTTATAATTATTGTCTATAATTGAGACACATAGTGATTGGAAGGAGTTATTTAATGACAATGTGAAAGACAATCGTAAATCCTTCATTGTTTAAAATTCACGCGTTTTTGATTGTATTAGTTCCCCTCCTCCAGTTAAAATTTTGTCCTTCGTTATGGAGGTTGAACCCATTGGGCGCTCCCTTTCATCTGCTGGCGAGTGGTCGCCCCGACGAAGGATCGTTTAGGGGCGGCGATCGCCTAAAGAACAGCCGCAACACGTAATGCGTTCGGGGGAGGGGGGCAGTTTCCTTCGTGCAAAGGCCTCTTATGTTCTCGTCTGTTGCGGACGCGAAACCTCGTCGCAGCCGCGCTAAGTGTTGTTTTGGAAATTGGAGGAGCGTCAGTGCATACATGGATCCTTATGGCGCTTTATATTTAAAGACAGCGTCGTCTGCGTTTTGAAGCTGTTTATGTATGGAGCAAGTAGCGAGTAAATTTATAAGTCACGGCCTCCTTCGATTACCGGGTCGGAGTCCAACGCTTGACAACACGGGTCTCGTAGGCAGATCGGCCAAAGAGAAGTATCTTAGCTAACACGTTCACGTATTTAGTCGTCACTATCGTAGATGCTAAAAAAATATAGCGTGACCACAATAAATAAATAATTACTTTAAGTTTAGATTCATTTGACGCGAAGAATATGAATGCGAAAGCAATCCATTCGCTGAAATAAAGGTAACGCATTTAACCAAGGCGGCAAACGGTGCACCGTTGCCACGTAATGCATGATCCAGCATCGGGTGATTGTAGGGAGGAGCCACGGATCAGCTGAAGAAAACGTTTTGTCTTGTTTTGGAGGTAATTCTGTTCCTCTTTTAAAGGAACACTACTTCCGTTAATACTAGGAAGGAAATAATTTACAAAATCAATTATAGGGTAGTTCAACAATTAAGCTTCATCTTTATAAATAAAAATGAAAAGCTGCTCTTTGATAAACGCTTCACTTGAGAACGACTGGTCTGATTTGGCTAATTAAAAAAAAGAAAAAAATGTTCGTAATTGTCAGAAAAAGGTTTTTAGGGAAAGAAGAATTGGAAAAGTTGCCCCCCAAAAATGGAAAATTCGAGAATAACAGAGAGTGCTTTTTTCTATGGGATTTTTGTATGAACTCAAGACAATAACTCACGATTCGAACGACGGATATGCGTAAGTCTTTTTTTTGTTTGTTTTGTTTTGTTCGTTATGGTCCTGGAAAACTTTTGAGGAAAAAAATCGGGACAATTTCAAAAGAAAGTCCGATAATTTGGACAAACTGCACAAATCACAATTTTTGTATGCACTCTCCATCATGACTGACGATAGGAAAGACATATTTGGTTGATTTTTTTTCTCCAGTTTTTCAGTTGAATTGTAATTTTATTTTAAGTTCATCGCAATTTTTTCATGTAAATGAATCGAGTTTTGTCATTTTATCTCAAACAAATTTCCTGCGTATTTTTACCTTATTTCTACGTAAACAAATTATTTACCTACGTAATACGGTAAGTGTTGAAGCGACAAATTCAATATCCTTAATGGATACAATGATCACACAGGAATACAACATTTTTGTTCTCATTTTTTACTTTGTTTACTCATTTAAAATAGCTTTTCACAAAACGATCACGAACAAATTTATTGAAATTTGGAGAGCACTTCGTTTGTCCGGTCAGGTGGTTAGCAAAATAAAAATGTTCAAATAATATTAATTTATCTACCGTCTTAACACATCGGTTTCCGTCCAGTAAAGCGCGCCGAGGTAGTGCGGTGCGAAAGGTTTGTGTCTTTTTTGTGTAATTGTCAACATGTTTTTGTAAAACTTTATATTCATTCAAAACTTAGTGTTCATTTAATAATATTTGACTGATTCTCAATTAAGTTGTTTTAGGCGATGATGTTCACAATACATTTGAAACTTTTTAATCGCTTCTTAGCATTTTGCTAGATAATCTCGGTTACTCAAAAGCATAATGTTAGAATATGAATCTTTTTGTAGTGTTATTTATGTATACAATGAGATGCGTTTAAGGTTTTCTCACCGCCGTATCGGTTCATGTTCAATAAGGTTTGTAATACTCGGATTTAAATCCCTTTTTTAATTTTCATAACTGTTTTGTGTTTTGAGACTTGGTCGATAATTTCACGTTTTTACAACGCCAACGTTTCGGCACTTTCTTTTGCCTTCGTCAGGGCTACAAAGAACATACGCATCTTGCATTACTTTTAGTGTACCAACTACAGTACAAAAAAAAATAACTACAACAACAACATCTAAAACCTTTCCTACACTGAGTTCCTATCTTTTCTAACAATTACAATAGTTGAAATACAATTACGTCAATAAAATAACACACCTGTACATTTATTACAATATGGCACCATCACGAACGAACCACGCAACATACAAAGATAAACATGTATGATGTAGCACCAATACAGATATGGCTAACTACTAAGACTTATTTATTCCGTTCCTGTTCGTGTTTCTTGAATTCTTTGTTACAAGTCCTGTCATTTGACTCTCACTTGTATGTACCACTTCGTGACCATCAATCTCTCTTTACAGTAGGATTCCACGGATATCAATTTTTGCCTTTTGATTGGACGAAGCGTGTTTGGGCAGAGCGCATATGGTTTGGGATCTTCGTTATACCGACATCGTTATGTTTAAGACTTTTCCTAATCTTTCTGATAGTCGTTGTTTATAAGTAATGGACATAAATTAAGTTGTTTGTAATATCCTGTCATTTGCGCACTTATATCTTCAGCATACTTCTCTTATAAATCTTAAATCCGCCACCGCCCATGGGCCCTTGATCGGAATTGATGGAATACGTCCCTTGCTTGTTTCCTTGGAGTAACTTAGTTTATTGCCCTCCACGTGGCCAAACGCAGTTTTCAACTGCTTTTTTGACAATACAGTTTTAATAGCAATTTCATAATGTGGTCAAGATCATAATCTGATTTTTTTAAAAAAATTTCCCATCGTGCACCTACTCATTTATTCGGATTTATTCCATTGATTCATTCGTAGGTCAATTCGCCTGTTCAATTTCGAGGAGACTTCATTCCTCGCATTCCGCAGACCGCGTGTCACGAGTCCCTTTTGAGCCCATAGATCCTGGTCTGCACTTCACCTTTTCCAAAGCGCTGTGATGTGGCTGCTGCGTCGCTAATGACGTGCTGCTATCTATTGGACATCGCGTACAACTGGACGAAACAGTTGAACTGAACTGCTCCACGCTCGTGCTTCAACTTGAGCTAAGCGAACACAAGTTCACATTACACGTGTGTTTTGGAATGAAAAAAGTGGAGTGTTACCTGGTCTTATTTGCGAGTAGAATCATTTTGTAACTATTTAAAATTGGAAAATAAATATCTTCCGTATTCCAAATATTAGATAAATTTGTTGTTTGCCATACATTAATGGAAAAGTGAAAGCCGCCAGAAGCAAACAAAGCAAGTGGGGGATAATAAACTAAGTTACGCTTCAGATTCAAGCAATGGACGTATTCCATCAAAGGAAAATGAAATATTGATATTTCGTATCATCAATTCACCGTCAACCTGTTTTATGTTTATTAGCTCGGAAAATGGAAAACTAAAAGCGATCGAAGTGTATATCGTAATGGCAATGGCAATGGCCTCCTTATTATTGAAATTAGTTCCGTATTTAATCAAACTTATTTCGAATGTCTACAACTCTGTGATGTAAAAATAAAACCATCCCTGTACATTTTTTTTACTATTTTCTCTTGATTTTATGTCATTTGGAGGTGATGACTAATGGAATGTGTCTCCAGGGTTTTTTAAATTTGAATACTAGCACAAAAAACTTAAATTATGATACTGGCTGTAGAAATCCGTTTAGAAGCAAATACTCAAGTTTAGGAGAAAAGTATTGAGCATAAATATGTGGCTGAGATTAAGGCTCCAGATTACTGTTTATTGGAGAGAAATTTATTTAAATGAAAATTGGGAACCGTTGTTTTCTCTGGAATGAAGTGTAGGGATAGTAATAATAATTTAAAGAAAACTGGTTAAGGATCCACGATTGTATTCGGAAATCAGGAAGTCCTAGCTTGAAGATTTGAAAGCATTTAATGGACCGTATTACTTTTAAATTCACCGCAAGTTTCTGACTCAAGAAATGTAGCAGAATATATTCTACATCTATAATTCGTGAGTTCTGACCCAAATTCTTCATTCACACATCTTGTTACAATTTTTCTCACGGCGAAATGTAAGGGGATCTATTCTAACAATAAGCCCTACCCCACGATTCATGTGTAAGACACCCTTTTCGCGGAATAGTAATTGATTTGGCACCACTACAAATTTATTACGTATAAGGAATATATTTTTATTATATTTAAGGAATATACTTCACCTTGTTTTCGAACATAGCACAAATAAAAATGCATGATTACATATTAATCTGTGATGATATCCATTTATTTGTGAGGCACCGAACCTTCGAAGAACAACTTATTTAACCCCAATTCTGCTTTCTGATAACAGATTTTCGAAAAATTTATTCTTAAAGAGCTTCGAAAACAAGATCCCATCAATATTTCAAACGGGAATGTAATATCCTGGCCCCTGTAATTCTTAGGTTTTTCTTTGGTTGGTGACGGATTTTCCAAACGCGGGAGAGTCATTTTAAAACTTTTGTTATTATTTATCTCGAATTTTCACGTCACAATTTATCTACGATTCATTTTGGAATAATAAATTGATAACAGTATGTCTTTATTATTTTTTTAGAAATAATTAATCCATCACTTCCCTTGGGTCCTTGATCGGATGGTCCCTTGCTCGTTTCAGGAGAGTGCCATAGATTATTATCCTCCACGTGGTCATACGCAGTTTGCAAATTTTGCTTTTTTTACAATAAAGTTTTTGTTTTTGTACTACTATTACTACAATTAACGTCCATTATACTAATTTACTAATTAAATAAATATTGCAATAATTATTACCTTTTTTTGGAAGAACAGTATATATTTTGTGATAAGAACACACAACGTTCCAACTTCGTAGGTGATTCAAACAATAATTAATTATAACATGAAAGATAACAACAGAACAATTGACCAGATAATTTTCTGTGTATATACAATTAATATTACAACTAGTTTGCGCAATTTCTGCTCTTTTGTAAACATATTTTGAGTTTATATTAATGTTTCATATCATGTTCAATTGTTCTATTGTTATGTTTCTTGTTATAATTTATTATTGTTTGAATCATCCGACGATGACTTAAAGCGAAGTCGAAACGTTGCGAGTTCTTATCATACAATACATATTATTCGTCTATAAATGGTCCTAAGTCTTTAATTAATTAATTATTATGATTACTTTAATGTATGTGTATAATGTAATTATCGTCACTTTCGTAAACACGTATTATGGCCTTGGACCGTCAGTGTCCGTGCCCACTGTCTGATCATCGCTTGACCCTCCCACGCATGGCGCCTGTCGTGCGGGTTGCATTCGCTCGCTTATCGATGCCCGTGGCTGCGGCGTCGGCGACGAAGCGGGCGGCCGGTGACAAATTCCTAGGTCGCGCTGTGAGTTAATTACGAAATTAGAGCCGGATTCGCGAGAAGCGGCGCGCTACTAAGCCGAATATTAGTGAGCGATTGCCTTAACAACTCAGGTGGCCATTTGAATTATCAGTGGATTCGCCGAGGAATAATAGGGAGTTGAGGGAAAAGCTGGATATTGATGGTTACGTTGTGCCTACTCTGTGCGGACGAGGAAGCAGTTGGTGGTGAGTCTACAGCTCTCCCAGCGAAGGGAAAGTAACGAGGTGTGACCAATGGCGGAAAAGCGTGGTGTTGCCATATGTCTGCTGCGGGAAGTGACCCATTCCAGACGACATGCCTCGGCACTCATACATTGCTGATAACTTCAGATAGTGTCAGACAGGCTAAAGGTTAGAGATCAAGCCCTCTGTCCGTCACAGTTGACTAATCAATTACTTCATGTTCTATGAGTCGCTTGGTGGCGTGGGAAGAACCCACAGCAGAAATATCAGATGTTTAAAACCACTGCTGCATAAGTTGAAAATATAAAGTGTCCGCTTGACTAATGATGATAATAATAATAATAATTATTATTATTATATATTTATGGTCAAAACAGTTACAAACTGCGTATGACCACGTGGAGGACAACTAATTTATTTTCCGGAAGCAAGCGAGGGACCATCCCATCAATTCCACGCAAGGACCCTAAGACAGAGCCAGATTTAACATTTCCTCACTCTCCTTAGATAAGAATGAAAATAGTTCGATATGTGTTGTAATATTAACACGATATTCTTTTCGTTAGAGATTTTGCCTCGTTTGTAGATTGTGGAGCAAGAGAAAGAGAGAGAGAGTCTACATCCTATGGAAATGTTACATATCTACGGTTAATTGTTTGGAAGGAGTGACTGAGAGGCGTACGTGATTTCTGGAGGGGAAGGTGGGGTAAGACGGGGACCTTGAGGAATTACACCAAAATAAAGGACAAATCTTAATCGAACAAATTAGAAACTTTCATGAGAAAACAATCGGACTTTCTTCTCCTTAATTCAATCAAACAAAACACAGAAATATAATTCTTCTTATAATAATAATAATAATAATAATCTATGGAATGTACAAGAAGTGATCATAGTGCCTACACTAGGACTAGTACCCCAATCCCTGGTCAACTCCATTAAAAAACTCAAAATGAACACCAATATAATAAGTAGATTGCAACACAGCGTCCTTCTGTCCTCAACCCACACTACCAGAAAGTTCTTGGATCTGAAATAGATTCTTCCTCCCAGAAGAACTTGATTTAATAATCCACTGCTGAGAGAAAAACCAACACAAGTTGAGAGAACTAAATAAAAATAAATATAATAATAATAATAATAATTAAAAAGCCAGAAAGTACTAAATTCCTATCTTGTCCCACCCGTGGGGTATGACGGTGGAGCAGCCGAGGTAAAATGGGGTACGACGGTCATCACGGTCTCTGGATGGATGTGGATCACTTTGTGATTGCCTCGCACAGCGGCGCAGCCAGCCACTTGCTGTACGGTCCACTTACCACGAATTTCACATCGTACTCTGAATACGAACCCTGAGAGTACAAACAGTCCGTATCCTACTCTCTGTGATTCTTTAACCACTTGCTTGGCTTTACTTTTTGATTTTTTAATTATTTTCTTCTGTTTACAACACATATTGAGATTTTATAGAGCAAAGAAGGAAAAAATGATGCGGAAATTTAATGAGGGAGCGAGACAGATTTCCTTAGTACCCCATCTTTCCCCAAACAGTCATTTAACAAAAAATGAATGTTTTGAGGTTATAAGACGGAAGTCACCGGAATGATTAATTGAATTTGATGCAGTGATATGCACGTGTTTCAAGAAGAAGGAAAATGCACCGTAGATCCTAAATATAGTACATAGAATACAGTCACGCATGTTACATACCCCCCCAAAAAATAGATCGAACATTGAAGGAACGAAAATTTACTTGAAAAATCACTCCACCACGATTCATGTCGCAGTGAAGAAGTTCCCAGAAAGAACATTCTATGGCGTTAACAGCATGTTAATAATAACTTCAGAACGTTCATTTTTCTTGGGTCCCCATCTTACTCCATCTTCCTCTATCACTATTTTTCAATGTAAAATTAAAATTTTTTAAGTTACAATAAATTTTCTTCATTGAGCGTAAATATGATATAGAGTATGTGGCAAAGTTAATCTGGTATCTTTTGTGTTACTGCATCAATTTCAATTTGGAACTATTTTTCATGTAATAAAAAAACTAATTTTTGTTCCGGTTTACTTAATACATCAATGTTTGTTCTCTGTTTTGAAAAACATGTATTTTTTATTCCATTGGTTGTAAAGGAATTTGTTGTTATTTCGTATATAAACATTATTTTTCTGCGTTGCTAATATTATCCGTGACCCGAAAGCATAATTCTATTTGCGCCAAGTGGATGACTCTGCTCTTCAAAAACAGCGGAAATTTGAATTGAGATAAAAACAAGCAATGAAATATTATTAGTTCGTTTGTAGCGCTTTGAAGGGTCTGAAGGAGCGCAGTTACGTAAGGCAAATAGATTATTCTCTTGTTACATTAAATCACATCTTTCTTTGAAGTGAATTTTGTAACGCATGGACACATTTTATGAAAAATTCTGAATAAACACCAGAGAGATGTTCTTTGCAACTTTCGGTATTTATCAGACGAATCGAATGTACATCCAAAAAATTTTTTTGATATATTTTTACTTGAATGAATTAATGAGGCATTGAGCTATCTATTATTGAGGATTTTAACTAGTTGCCACCATTGTCAACGACCCCAGAGGTCAAAAGTCACTGCGGTTAACGAGATCAAATATTAGTTATGATGAGAATTTGTATGTAAAATTTCCAATAGCTTCCAGTCAAACGCTAATACTGTACATACCCGGGATTTTCGTATAGTGGGATTTCGGCTTGTTATTAACGCGTGTTAAACATTACTGAAATATAACGGAACGATATATTCGAGTATTGGTAATCAATAAATGTTGCTTTTTACAACGCCGACGTTTCGACAATTTATTTTGCCTTCGTCAGGGCTACAAAGAACATACACAATTTGCATTATTTCTAGTACAACTTTGAAACATCTCATTAACACAAACAATACATCAATGATTATTCACTATCTATGAAATAACTGTTTCAAAAACATACGTTAATTTAAATTGTGTATGTTCTTTGTAGCCCTGACGAAGGCAAAATAAAGTGTCGAAACGTTGGCGTTGTAAAAAGCATCTTTTATTGATGACTAATCCTCGAAACTATATAATATATATTAGTGAAGATCAACATCATAATTATTGAAATAAAGATTGTTACAATGTAATGGGTAGTGCATTACCTTACAATTATTTCTGCCGCTTAGTATTCTCCGAGGTCAATGTATCTGCAGTTTACGTCGGTCAAAATAAATTCACGTTCCAAAACTATTCTTAATTTTTAAGGACGTGTCATAAAACGTCGAGTTTTCTCTTGTCAATTTATTCTGAAAAATGTCGGAGAGTAGTTTTCGTAATTTTGAATTCGTCGCGGAAGCGTCGTTTCTCCACAGCAACTTTTGTTCGTCACGAGAGACAAAACTACCAACGTTTCGGCCATCATGCTGTGTACCCTTCGTCGTGGGGCATTGTCAGAGTCGTACAGATTCTAAGTCGCTGTCGTTCTCTCAGCCACAGCATGATGGCCGAAACGTTGGTAGGGATGGGATTTCGCAAACAAAGAAGAAGAAAGACTGCGGAAAGAGAGAGAGTAGACGAAACATAATAGAAAGGGTGAATAAATAATTTGTGAACCAAGCAGTTACATGTTCATTCTCTCTTTCATCAGTTTGTTATAACATTCACACTACAATAATGTTTGTTTTTCAATAGAATATGGTAGAAAAGGTGTTTATAAAACATGCACCCTTACCATATCTTCAAAATATTCCATATAAATGTAGCTTCTAAAATTACTCAGAATTGGAAATTAATTGTAACAGCGGAGTTATTGACTCAGCCTCTACATATGAATTCGCCCCGAACCGAAGTAAAAACCGGAGAAAACTCCGGCAGAAGATGGATATAATATAAAGATAATTTTATAAACAGTGTCAAGGTTGTGTAAACATAAATATATAAGGAATAATAGTAATATTATTAACAATAATTTTGTATTTGAATCAAATTGTATTAAACAAAAGTATTAAAGAATAATGGAATTAATATTATTCTATTCTAACTGGAATTATTAGGGAAATTATATTTAATAGAAAATAACTATGCTATGTTGAATGAAAATAGGAGACGGGACCGAGATTCGAACTCGTAACTTTCTTTTACTATTTAAACTTTAATTATTTAGTTATTTAAACTCACTTTAATTGTTTAAAACTGTTTTAAACATAATTTTTCATAAAATAGCAAATAAATTCTTGGAAACAAAAAGAAATAAAAGAGAGGGAGGGAGGGGGGAGGGGCCGAGGAATCCTTTGCTTCGGGATGTCGTTCCGCGACGCGAACAAAGCCAGGGCTGGTGTGCTGAGCACGTCTGTCGCTCAGTCGGGTTGCAGTGAGCAGCGCTCGCCGCCTCGCTGCTCTTGGAGACGGTGACCGCGTAAATTAAATATGGATGCTGTCTCTTTCACAAAGGATGCCCAAAGATTCTTTCTTTGTTTCTTTGTCTCTCTTTCTTTCCGATTACAAGTACTTGTGACGTTCCTCTCGATATTTTTTAAAATTCTAGTATTTATACACAAGAAAGGAAACAAACTTAATATTGGAAATTACCGACCAATATCTCTACTACCCACTTTCTCAAAAATCCTAGAAAAATTGTTCTATAAGCGTCTTCTAGATTTTTTATCAAAATATAACATTCTCTCTGACGATCAACACGGTTTTAGGAAATCCTTTTCCACTACAAGCGCCATATTTTCCTTCTTAAACGATGTTACCACATCTCTAGACAGTGGAGAAAATCCTCAGGGTGTTTTTCTTGACTTATCCAAAGCATTCGATGTCATCGATCACGGAATTCTCCTTACCAAATTGCATTCTTTAGGCATTCGTGGACTTCCACATCAATGGCTAACTTCTTATTTAAAAGATAGATATCAACAAGTAGAAATATCCTATACTAAAAATAAAATACTTGAGCGTTGTCTTTCAGAAACAAAGCCACTTACTTGCGGAGTACCCCAAGGATCAATTCTCGGCCCTATACTCTTTTTATTGTATGTGAACGACATGTCATCATCCACATCAGATTGCAAAATGGTTCTTTTTGCTGATGACACTAATTTACTATGTAAACACGCCAATGCTCAAAAAGTTTTGTCTAACCTTTCGACTTGGTTCCATGCAAATCGTCTCATTGTAAACACTGACAAAACAGTGTCTATGTCATTTCACAATAGTATCACAAAATCTTTACCCCAGGTTTCTCTTTCTTTAAACGGAACACAATTAAAAACTGTTACAAATACAAAATTCTTAGGTCTCCATATTCAAGACAACCTCAAATGGAATTGTCACATTGACAATCTTAATTCCCAATTAAGCAAATTGTGTTACGCATTCCGAATCTTAGTTAACGCAGTTAGTCCACGTATTTCCCGTTGCGTATATTTTGCAAACGTTTACTCCCATTTACGTTACGGCATTACCTTCTGGGGTAATTCCGGTCAGAGTATTCAAACTTTCAGAATTCAGAAGAGGATAGTTCGGATAATTTGTAAATCTCACCCCCGAAACTCTTGTAAACCTTTATTCAAGGAATTAAATATCTTAACACTTCCCTGCATTTATATTTATGAAACGGTCGTGTTTGTTAAGACCGAATTACTGAAGTGCCACCCTTGCTTTATACGAAACAGTCTCGTTCACGAACACTATACACGCAATAGTAGTAATATTCATCGCCCTAGAGTGTCAACCACTCTTTGCCAAAAGGGACCATACCATTCGGGAATCGTTCTATATAATTCCCTGCCCAAGAATATAAAAGATATTATGAAATTGAATATCTTCAAATCCGCGGTTAAAAACTACCTCCTGCACCAGTGCTTCTACACTGTAAAAGAATTTATTGATTTTAACAAAAGTTAAATTCGTCTTGTGCTTTATCACGCCATTGCTGTAGTACTTTTTAAACAACTTATAACAATTTCAAAAACTATTTTCTTGCATGATTGTGTTGTCTTATGGCTCATATTAATTTAGTTTTATGTGTACTCAACTTTGGCACGGTTGTGTACATAAATTCTGTAGCCCCATCCTGGCCCGGGTTTTTCTCCGTTTTTCCTTCTGGTAGAGGCGGATTTATCATACAGGTTCTCTAGGCTTTGTCTAGGGGCGTGTCTACTGTAACAATAAATCGTGAATTTAGTGTTATTTCAACTCTTATGATTTTTAAACACTATACTCAGAATAATCTATAGTTCGATAATAACTTACATATAATTTTTTGCTTAAAATTACAAACATATTGACATTCTATTAGTATTATAACTGACAGCTAACTTTTTATCTTATCTAGGAATTTTTGCTGAATTTTTTGAATCCGCCTCTGCCTTAGGGCCCATGTTCGGAATTGATGGGATGGTCCCTTGCTTGCTTCCGGAGAGTAAATTATTATTTTTCCTCCACGTGGTCATACGCAGTTCGTACTGGTTTTTGACAATAAATTTATTATTATAAATTTATCATTATAAATGTGAGATGTAGCGTTCAATGGAAGCTTACCATAAGTTGTTACGTTAACGGCATAGCAAGAACGTATACGGAAAGTGACGAGCAAGTTTTGATACTTGTGTGCGTTGGGCGACAATTCTGCATCACTCTTAAGGTAGTATTGGGGTAGGTAGAATGAAATCACTAAAATATCTTAAATTTGTATAAATACACAGAGTTGCGTGTGATGTCAACGTTAGAAAAACATACTTCACCGGCCATTTAAAGGAAATAATTTCAAATTATAATTGACGGTGAAATACATTGCGTCTTATGAAGAAAACACTTTTTTGCAAAACAAGACCAACTTTTAAATCACGAAAGTGATGCAAGTTTACTTTAATTTGACGTAAATTTTCTACTATTTTTTACATCACTTTGATCTATAACATCATTTTGCCATCTGCTGTTACAAATAGATACTCCACTTTTTCCAAATGAGATACACAAATCACGAAGCCTTTGCGCTCGGCGGCCATATTTACACTTTAGACGAGTCAAGCGAGTTCCTATTATACTATTAACAGATGGATAGAAATTAAATCGTGTTTCTTTACCATTATAATTTATAATGTTCTGTAATTAAACAATTACAATAAAAAAGAAAACAATAGCACTTTTAGAAAGGAACTAAGTCAAAATTTACTACTTTTCAGGAGGGAGAAAAAGAATTATCAATAGATAAAATTTCTTTTTCTTTTAAAATAATAACATAATAGATTATATGCTTTTGAGAAACACTCGCATTCATTCTAGAACTTAATATTAATATTTTAAACAAATCATCATTTCTTCACAGTGCTCGAATTTTTTTTCATGCAAACAAGAAAAAAAATGGAAGAAACATAATTTATTGAATAAAGGAATACATTGTTATTCTTAACTAACTAGTGGATTTAAATTAGAGGATTAATTCACGTATTTATATATGCTTAGGAGCAGTTATGTTTGTCATCTTAACCTATTAGTACTGTTCAGTTATACTCTGCGTTAGAACATGTGAATGTGGGGCCTGAAATAATCTTCTCATAAAATTCTTTAGCATCTTCATCAATAATATACTTTAGACGCATCCTAAAGACTGCAATTTTGTTGGCATTTACGCCAACTGTTCCTTCTGAATACACCTTCGTTGGTTCTATGGGGAAGTTCGTTAAATTTCCTTTCCTCCGCCGAAAACGTATTTTGAACAATGCTCTTGATGAATGTTCGAGCTGTAAGAAAACCAGGGTTTTCCGAGGTGTATGTGAATTCTTTGAAAAACGATGGCGAAAAATTCTTTTCGATCTCGTGGACATTTTGCAGTTTTTTTCTCATTCTTTTAGAAGAACTTGGGCCACCATCTATCAGTCACAATTAGGAATATTGAAGGCTGTGTAAGATAATTTTCATATATTCCTTTATTGTACTCACCCTGCAAATCTTCTAAATAGCTTACTTAAAGACTCCAATGTCCCTATGAGAGTAAAAAAGTGTGTCATCTTTCAGGAAAATAGTGTTTAAAACTTTTGAACCTTCCTGAAGCAGTCAAAGCAAGACAAAATGTAATCAGAAAATGATTCGTATTTTGCATTTGAGAACAAGTGGACAGTGTCTATTTCCTGAGATACAAACTCTTTGAAATAATCATTTAGAAGAGAACAAACCTCATTGGCCCTCTTTCGATCCTGACCTTTATGATAAATAATAGCCTCATATATAACACTTCCCGTACTGGTAAGGGAAACATTTTGCATAAAATCTAAAGTCAGTTTATTTTTTGTTGTCACGAGCTGAATGTACTGTTTCTTGCAGTGTTTTGTAAAATAAACTGTTTCTATTTTAATGAATGACCAAATCATGTTCAGCAGATTTTTTTGCACAGTCGCATAGATGTGGTATTTTTATTTTAGCATGAAGTAACATGAAAATCAAAATATTACATTCCTACCACCTGTTTCACTATTGATACTGTTCCTATTCGAACTGGTGACAAGGTATAAATAAAAATTTATTGTCAAAAAAGCAAAAGTTACAAACTGCGTATGACCACGTGGAGGACAATAAACTAATTTACTCTCCGGAAGCAAGCAAGAGACCATCCCATCAATTCCGATCAAGGACCCTAAGGCAGAGGCAAATCGAAAAATTTCAGCAAAAATTCCTAGACAAGATAAAAAGTTAGCTACGAGTTATGATACTAATAGAATATGAACATGTTTGTAATTTAACAGAAAAAATTTATTTTACATGTACGAATTATTATCGAACTATAGATTATTCTGCGTATAGTGTTTACAAATCATAAGAGTTGAAAAAACCTCACTAAATTCACGATTTATTGTTACAATAGATGCCACCCCTAGACAAAAGCCTAGAGAACATAGGAAATCAGCATGTACCCGAGGGAAAACCGGAGAACAACCCGGGCCGTGATGAGGGAGTTAAAGAAATGCTTGAAGTGTCTGGCTTACTTCCTTTGTTTGCCTTGCTGTAAATATCAACACGCTGAGACTCGACTGAGAAGTTCCCTTTCTTCAACTGTTAAATGCGTCTATTCTTTATAGTTATATGGGCAGTGAAAATAAAAATGGCAAATTTTGACTTGGCTCCTTTTCAAGAAGTGCATTTCTTCTCAGTGATTTGAGTAACATAACTGCCTTTGTACACTGGAGGATCTATAAGATTGGTGAAGTAGGCGATCGCCTCACCTTCCTCATTTAGATCGATACGCCTATTTTCTCATTGAAAAGACTTTTTTAATCCTTCATTATTTTTATTATTACCGGTTTCTCGGCCGTAAGACTGGGGTTTGTTTTCTCTTTACAAAATTAATCTTTACATAACTAATTCATAACTTTACATAATATATTTACCTACAAACTACTATTCTTATCACTACATCCTGTTTCTATTTAATTCCGCCATTCTTCTATACCCAAGTGCCTCGTACATTTCTTCTCTCCCATCTTCTATATTTCTTGCTTTGCTCGAGCCACTAAATTTCAGATACCATTCCTCGCCCTAAAGTCTCGCTTTCCACACTTTGCTGTCATTTGTGCGACGTACCCATGGCTAACCGCGTGGAGGTATTGTCTACTTTCTGGCTTTAATTATTTTCCGTATTGTGTTTTATATGTAGTCTTGGAATTCCACGTAAACCTCCTCCTTCCCAATGCGATGTCCATGGCGTGTTCTGAGGCACGCGCTTCGTTCCTCGTCAGTTCGTTCGCAACCACGAAGGTCGTGGTGCACGTTCTCTATTCCCTTCCGACAGTAGCATATTCTCCGCCGTCCTTCATGTTACGTCGGTGCCCGTAAGCTTTGAAGTCGCCAACTCCTGTTAAAACTTCGTATACCAAATGTGTTGGTTTAAACCATTTCCGGCTCTTATAACTAAATAATACCTGTGGTATGAACCTGTATGTTAATCTTCCTTTTTCCGGGAGACTATTTTAATTCTTCAACTTGACGAGTTTCTATCTAAAATGTACACTAAATAGTGTAGTAATTTCAGAGCGCGCGAGAGTATAGAAAAGATGCGTCTTGGATCCGCCGTTGCGCTAATATGTGAGAAATTTTCAAGACTCGTGGATCATTAGTTAAAGTAAAATGCGTTGATACATCGACTATTAGCAAAACTATTAATTCTGCATCTCTTAATTTTTATATTTTTGTGTGTATTAATAGTTTTAGCAGTTTTGTTTCATTTGTTTATTATTATCTAGCTGACCCGACAAACGTCCAAATTTCAATACATTTGTTTGTGAAAGTTTTTTAATTTATGAAAAGTTATTTTAAATGTGTAAACAAAGTAAAAATGAGAAAAAAACGTATTTCTCAGTGACCATTCTATCTATTAACAATTGTGACCATAGATATTGAATTTGAGGAGGAGTACATTCAGAAGTACTGAAGCCAATGAGAAATTATGATTTTTGCACTTTGTCTGAATTTTCCGACTTTCCTTTGTAATTGTCTCGATTTTTTTCCTGAAAACTTTTCCAGAACCATAACGAACAATACAAAAAAAGAATTAGGCATATCCAGCGGTCGAATCGTGAGTTATGGTTCATACGATAATCCCATAGAAAATAGCATTTTGTTTCCTCCAAATTTTCCAATTTTGCGGGCAACTTTTCCAATTTTTGTTTCCCTAAAAGCGTTATTTAGACTATTAAGAATTTTTCTTTAATTAAGCCAAATCGGTCCAGCCCTTCTCAAGTGATGCGCTTACCAACGAACAGCATCTAATTTTTATGTATATAGGTTTAAAATCAGTTCCCATGCATTAATCACAAGTTCATTCTTCTGAATAAGTTTTATNTATATATATATATATATATATATATATATATATATATATATATATATATATATATATATATATATATATATTGTGTCTCTATTGACGAGTTTCTGGCAATTTTTCCGCTCTTTCCCCTACCCGTGACTTGGGTTAAGTAACTGGTGTGTTTCCAGGGAAATTACAGTACCGAACCCGCATTTGTAGTAGCGAGGAAGCTACAACTAGAACAGTGCAGTCGGTAGGTTTCCCAAAAATGTTATGAAGATACATTCATCTTTATGATAAAATAAGTTTAGAAATAATTGTTAATGTATTTCTGATCATTTGGCACTGATAACTTCAAAGAAACTTTGCTCTCAATTACGTTATGATTTATCAACTTTTTTTGTCATTATCTTTTATCTTCTGAATAATTACTCTTTAGAAGTTGGAAAAGTTAATATGGTTTCGTAATAGAATTCCAGTGAGATATTCCCGAAGTATATTGATGTCGTTTTAATTCACTAAACGTCCAGACTCTACAACAAATCCACGATATTTGTCCTCTATGCAGATTAGCAACTCCCCACTGTTCATTTCGTTATTGAATTCCTCTTTTCTGTTTGAACAACTCGAGCCTCATGCCGCTAATTCATTTATTATGCTTCCTCTCATCCATTCGCTTTTGTTCCTTCCTTTCGCGGATCGGATATCATCGAGAAGCTTCGTCATCTGGCAGCAGAAGGTGAAGATTTTAAGAGGGATGCACCATCTCTTTATGTACTCCTGTTTTGTAATTTTTTTCTGTTAATCTGATTTTTGACCTTTTTCAGTGACAATAATTACTCAAGGTTTTTTGCGTTTTAGTCTTGAAAAAAATAAAAATTCCTATTTACAAGATGCCAACGTTTCGACCCTCCTTTATTTTCACCTTCATCAGGGCTACATAAAAATTGTGGGGTTTTTAACATACAGATAAAAAAACTCTTATTTTACAGATTAATCATGTTACGTCGAATGAAAATGGTAGACGGGACCGGGATTCGAACCCGGGACCTTGAGCTCTACGCGCTCATGCGCTTACCGACTGCGCCATCCCGTTCGCTTCTCGGGTCCGTCTATCATTNCCGTCTATCATTCTCATTCAACTTGTTTCGAATCCCGGTCCCGTCTACCATTTTCATTCGACGTAACATGATTAATCTGTTACCTGGTGGTGAGGTTCACCGCAATCTAAGAGATTTCTATCTTATTTTACAAATAAGAAAACTTTAGTAATTATTGTAATTTTTATTATTTAAATTTTCTATCCTTCTGCACATTTGATTATTATTTCTAGATATTTTACGAGCTTATTATCCGGCGTTGACCAGATATAACAATATTCTTTTGCTCAAGAAAAAATACAATCTATCTCTATAATAAGATTAAAATAATTTTACTTTTTACTAATATTTCGTAAACTAATACAAAACATGAGCTTATCCATCATTTTGACTCACACCTCCAGCAGCCAGAATAAACAGATTCTCGGATGAGACCAACCTTGAACGAGCAACATAAAGTTGTGAATGACAGAAACAAATCAATCGAACCGTCACTAATTACCCTAGCACACCACTTCACCCTCAGAAGAGTTAGGGATATTCAACCCCCCGTATTTGCTAACTCGTATTATACGGCATCGTGTCACTGTTCATCTGAAAGACCCGAAATCTAATGATTAAACCCGTGTTTATCAATTGGACATTTTTACATGACCTTCCCTTCTCACTTCGTCTATGGCTTCTATAGGGTTGTTTCGGTCACTTAGATCATACGTTCGGTGGATTGTCCTGCTCACGTAACGCAGTCGAACTCTGGCGGACACATTAGTAAGCTTCACAAGTAACAGTTATGCGAATGAAGACACATCTACTGACTATCAGCCCATTTTAATTTCAATTCATCAATATTCACCGTACTATGCAGTTTTTTGTATTCTACGGTCCTGGAATTATAAACGGACCCACGAAAATATTCTAACGACTCCAAATCTCCAAGCGCGCGGGACTTAGAAAATATCGTGGGCTCTTTTATAATTTCAGGAGTATACAATTTGTAGATGAAAATGTAACGTGCCATAGAAACTTATCTACATGGGACGATAAGAGGTGGGTGGTAGGTGCTATTGTTAGTAGGTGGGTTTACCAACAATTTGACCCACGTGGAGGAGCTGGTAGGAGTAGTTGCTAATACAAGGAATAGTAAAAGGTGGGTAGATGAAGGAGGGTTTGCTTTTCAGTAGTAATAGCTCCACTAACTGGGACATTGAAGTGAAATACTACAATATTTTTGTTGCCGCGATGAGAATCGAACCGAAGTAACATGGCGGTGAGCAAGAACGCTATCCCCTAAGCCAGCGCAGGATCTCATTGCATTTGAATTGTAATAACCTTCAAGAAGTGTCCTTTTGAGAAGTTTCAAATCATTGAATTGAATACTTTTCCCGATTTCCGTGCAACAGATATTCTAAATCAGTTTTATGAGTGTAGATAACTTCTCCCATTTATCCTTTCCGACTGAACATCCCCTTCTTGATTTTCGGCCGTATTGTCATAAGGGCTTTTCTTCAGCTTCTTCCAATCTCTCTCTCTCTCTCTCTCTCTCCTTGTATTCTGCTCTTCACCCACAGCGGAGCAGCGAACGAACCCTAAAGAAGCTCCGCGAACCAATCGCGTTTACTTCGAAGCGATAAAATGCGACCTCGTGAACAAGGGTTGCGTCAATAAGGAATAATCGCACTTACGCGTTTCCTTTGTTTGTTTGCTTGCTTGCTTTTTTCGCAGGTGACGTCCTTTCTTTTTTTCTAGTTTTTTTAGCGACTTTGTTTACGTAGTTTGGTAAAAAGATTAATTTTTGGTTTATGACATTGGGGGATTGGCTTTGTATACCCGTTTACGTGAACACGAATAACTAGCTGAATACCGCGAATTTTCTTGGACTAATTCTCTTTTACTCAGGAAAATTCGAAATCTATCTATGTTGTAAGATCAAAATAGTTTTACTAACTGGTTTTTTAAAAACATTTACAACACCGTAATTTTTCAATTTCATAATAATACTAATTTAATACAAAAGTTTACTGCACACCATCTGGCGGGAGCCGCGTCGGTGTCGAATTTTCGCTTCCGAGGCATCGTGACGCGGTTGCAACATTTCATTAAAATTCTGGTAAAATTTAAACTATTCGTCGAAATTTTACAATTTACGAGCATTTTTTTTCCTTGTTAAATGCACAAAGCAAATAATTCATTAAATTTTATGATTGATTTTTTCCTTTTTAAATTTCTGTCTTAAATTGAATTATTTCAACACTCCTATTTTCCATAACGTTTTTTCGACAATTTAAATTAACCTCAGTAGATAGACATTTGCTGCCGTGGACTTTTTTGTAGAACTCTTCGAGGCAAACAATACTCCCATTCATATCTATGTCACCTATCTCTAACCGTTTAGGCAGCGTAAGCAAATATAACTCTCTCTTTTTCCCCCGATTTTATCGACATTAATGGTCAAAATCATTTTCTATCTTTCTTTTCATACATTTTAAAATTAGAAGTTACTTTATGTTCATCCAGGACAACTCCACATTTCATCACGATCGGGTCCGTGGTTTAGTCGTGATGAGGTAACAAACAAACAAACAGACACACTGTCGCGTCACGCATTTATATATCTATTGGATCACTATAAGTGGAAGCCGATGCTAGAAGTAGAGAACTGGAATTACAACTTCGAGGAGAACGAAAAAGTGCATCAATTTAAATTCCTGTTTTGAATGTTCTTTTCCTTGTAATTATTAATTCAAAAATTTGGTGCGTTATTTAAAATTAAAGTACCTTGGTAGCATTGTGGATATTTGAAAAAAAAAGTGAGATAAATTGCAAAAGAATTGCATGTTTCTTTCTCAATTTTATGATATATAATTCACATGTACCGTTATCTTTTTTAATCAAGAACGAAAGGAAATTTTTTGTTTATTTTATTTCTTTGTAACACGTTTCTATTTAAAATCATTTCATATTTCTCACATATTCATGTAGAAAAGGAGAGGACTCATAAATCATCAGAAACAACGGGAGAAACTGGAAAAGAGTATCGTTTAGAATTATCAACGATTTAGCCCTTTGCTCTGTAATACGGCTAATTCTGTTACAATTAGTGAGCAATTATTGTTCCTAGGATATTACCTACATTTTTCACAAGAATGACAGCACCGATTTTGATAAAATTCACAGATTCAAAGTTCTCTGGGTTCAAAAAGCGGTCTTACTCAAAGTCACGATACTTTGCCTAAAATTATTCAATATGGCTGCCTTAAACAAATTGCCAACCTCTACGAAACAAATCCTTGCTCACAGAGAAATTAAGTAAATATCCAAAAAATTATAGATAGTAGTCGCAAGAGCGACTGTTTGATGTAAATAAATAAATAAATAAATAAATTATTGTGAAGAGAACTGTTACAAACTGCGTTGAGGACACTAAAGTAAGTTACTGCGACTAATACAAAATGAACTGATGAACACAGTGCATTTCCCTTCATGTTTTGCAGACTTGCAACAGAAAAGTTACACTCATATTTTCGTGCACAGTTTAAGTTAGATTCAATTTTGTATGCGATTTAGTAGAACGAGTCAGAAAATGTTAAATCTTGTTCAGTAATATAGTCATGTTCCTTCATATTGCACATGACATATATGAATTCCAATACTTGTAATAAAAAAAAATGTATTGGATAGTGGACCGACCAACTACAAGATTCATAGCACGTATTCTGCTGCGGAAGTTTTATTTTTTGAATTCAGTATTTTTACGTGATGGTTAAACATTTTTTACTATTGAAAATACTCTGTGCCCTTTTTGCTTCCACTGCGTTGCCAAGCTCCGTCATTCGAATACTCCTTGGTAGGTAGTACTCGCGTAAGTAGAATTAAATCACTGTAATATCTTAAATGAACAAAGTAACAAAGTACTTATTGAGGTTTAAACTTGAAAAACATACCTCATGCGCCATTTATACAACATACAGTAGAACCTCGGGCAATGGGAAGGAGGGAGGGGGTCCTACGGTTAAATGAAAACCACGGTCAATCGAGACACTTTATTTAATACATTTTGTATATAAACATGCATACATATGTGTGTAGAATGTAACGTTATCAGGGATTGAATAGTATGAAGTAATCAGTCTTCGTTTATTGCAGTTTGAAATGATTTTCCTTATTTCATTTCTAATATTTCTCATAGAAATCTCTTAGATTGCGGTGATACTACCCAAATAAAGTACTACCCAAATAAAGTACTTCCTAAGGGAGTCGTCTCAGATAAGGAGTTTAGTCTCTACGAGACCACCTCAGAGGTCTTTGGGTTTCACAAGTTGAATGAGAATGGTAGACGGGCCCGGGAGGCGAACGGGATGGCGCAGTCGGTAGGCGCATGAGCGCATATATTGGTACCTGAGGGTCTCTGTCTCCAAGTTTTGAGAAACCTATGTACAACTGAAAATAGCAGGAAGTAATTGGATTTATATACGATAATACATTTATTGTGAAAGAAGCAGAGGAACTAATTTCTTATTTGTAGTTTTCGACGAAAATTTAGTGTTGAAATTCCTTTTTTCGACGGAACATCACTTTGACTTATGTCACAAAATATTACAACGAAGAGATTTCACTTTTTATGAGGTGAGATGCAAGTTTCTACGACTCAAGCGACCTCTTTAATATTATTTGTTGTGTATTATTAACTGACGGACGCGTATTTAATCATATTTTTCTCCATGGTTGAGTTATAAAAGAATAAAAATAAAGAGGTGATTATACATCTCCGTGATTTCACCGACTCGGTCAAACGCTGCTCCAACCCTAATTCAAAACCATGTGCCCGTTTTGTTTTAAGTGCATAGGCAAAGCTCGGTTATTTACATCGATGCTGAGCAGTTTACGAGATCAACCGGAGTAGCGCCTGTCGTCCGCAGAGCTCAAGTGAGGACGAACCGCTGCCACACGTCACACGAGGACATCCACTCGTCACCTTAAGAGAGGACGTGGTTCGAATACGAGGATGGTTCGAAGCCCTCAGCTGGCGACTAATCGCGTGAGCTTCAGTGCTGCTACCTGGAGAGCGATGCGTGCAATCTCATTAAGCGAAACAGCGCAAAGAGCGACTCCAGGACACTGGCCTCCAGGACGAGCGCTAATACCTCCATTTGTCTTTTATCATCCGTAGGGTTACCATGGGAACGTCGTGTGTGTGAACATTTTTTCATGTAAATCGAATGTGTAATCGAATACAACCTGAGGATCGAGTTTCTCCTTATTGTGTTTTATTAAATACAATATTTGTTGGTATTATGTCAATACTGTAACACATACCGAACTATTTTTATCGTTACGAGGATGTTGAAATATTAAATCTGTCTCTGCCAAAGGGTCCTTGATCCGAATTGATGGGATGGTCCTTTGCTTGCTTCTGGAGAGTAAATTAGTTTACCATGCCATTGCTGTAGCACTTTTTAAATAACTTATAACAATTTCGAAAACTATTTTCTTGCATGATTGTGTGGTCTTATGGCTCATATTAATTTAGTTTTATGTGTACTCAACTTTGGCACGGTTGTGTACGTTAATTCTGTAGCCCCGNTCCTGGCCCGGGTTTTTCTCCGTTTTTCCTTCGGGTAGAGGCGGATTTCTTATACAGGTTCTCTAGGCTTTGTCTAGGGGCGTGTTTATTGTAACAATAAATCGTGAATTTAGTGGGTTTTTTCAACTCTTATTTTTAAACACTATACTCAGAATAATCTATAGTTCGATAATAACTTGTACATGTAAATTTACAAACATATTTGCGTTAAATTACAAACATATTGACATTATATATGTATTATAACTCGCAGCTAACTTTTTATCTTATCTAGGAACTTTTGCTGAAATTTTTGAATCCGCCTCTTCTTTAGGGCCCTTGATTGGAATTGATGGAATACGTCCCTTTCTTGCTTCCGGAGAGTAAATTGGTTTATTGTCCTCCACGTGGTCATACGCAGTTTGTACTGTTTTTTGACAATAAATTTTATTATTGTTACCAACAAAAATAAAGTGACTTAATAAAAACATTATTAAAAATAATTTTTATTCAAAGCAGAGGGCATTTTTCAGTTGTTTCGGGATTGAAATAATTTTGAATTGGGAATATTACTCGTTTTACATGCAGGGAGGTGGAACTCAAAATCTCGAGATCAGAATATGTTAAAAATATATTTAAAAACAAAAAAGTTAATTTTTTAAATTTTAAATATTTTACGAGGGAACAGAGCAACGCTCGAATTTAGTCAATGTAAGAATGTTTCCAAATAAATTGTTAATGAATGAAATCTTATTTCAACGCCTATAATACCGATATCATTTCTTACAATGCTGATTCCGATGTCTATCCGGATGTTACGGAGCGGCGACCATGCTCCTGAGAAATGTCATTAATCATTGCAGTCATGGGTAGCGAGTGTTGTCCAACACATTCCACAAAACAGTCAAACTTGATGACCTGTGGGTGAGAGCGCAGCGGATGTGTCTCAGACAGGAGGGAAGGAACTGTGTGTCGTTCACAGACGAAAGCCGATTTAAATATACAATTACTGATCGTACAATAGAACAAGGTATTTACGCCCTTGTGTGTCATCAATATTTATCATACATTGCATTGGTTGTAAAAATCCTTAAGAAGATTCTTTAAAATATTAGATAAACTCATCAACTATTATTGTACTATTTTTTTATATTTCCGACGTTATAAGCAGTCCAACTGAATTCTAGTGAAAATTGTGAATCAGTGTTTAAGTCACAAATATAATGTTAATATTTTTTTACTGTTCAGTGTAAGTAATAAGTAAATTTTTGTGAGAGTATCACGGATTAACGTGGGTGCACCACCTTTAACTTTGGTTTTTGTTGAATAAGACGAATACGTGTCACATTGACCTTAACGTCCCCTCTAGATTTTTGTGCTCTCTTCTGATTTCAGACGAAGTAAAAAAGGGTGAGTTTTTCCGTGAAGGTGGGTGATTGAAATAGCCATTCGGGAAATTTTTTCAACGTCATAAAATAATTCTAAAGAATGCGGTGCGGTTCGGGCAGATTACGTGTCTGCTCAGTGGAGGATCTAGTCCTTAATAAATGGAAGGGGGAAGGGGGTTACCGGGGAGCGTTTTTGTTTAAACATTATGGTTTTACAACACAAATTTTATAAATATTACCTTTAAATAAAATGCATCAAATGAATAATTAGCAACCTGATATTATTAATAACAATAACAATGATTTTTTAATTTTATTAATCGGATATTATTAATTGAATTAATCTCGTATTATTAATAACAATTATACTATTTATAACAATAACAATTATTACTAGTAGCAATAATCTGGTAACGCTTTTACAAAATATGCCATTTATCACCTTCAATTTTATCTGTTACGAGTTGAGATCAAATGGGGGGAGGGGAGGTTATAGTCCCCCTTAGTTCCCCACCACCAACACCGCATAGATCCGAAACAGTGTCTTGTGAAAGTAGAGTGTAGGAGTAGGCAAATGCTTATTGAGAGATATAAACGCATTGAATCGCTTCGTATCCTTTCTCTTGTACATTTAAACTTCCCTTCGCTCTTTCTTCCCAAACTTATGAGAGCTCCTCCTCCTCATACCTTCGCGTTTTCTCTGTAGCTAACAAATACGCGTCGCGAGCAACCGCCTGCGCGCATCTTTCGCAAACTCCACATCGCTTCGGGACTCGAGGAAACTTTCCCAAGACGAAGAAGGAATTATTTAACTCGCCGGGGAGGTGGAGGAGGCGTGGAGTGGAAAAGCGCACGCAATGTGTTACGACTGGAGGTGCATTCACTTGCTGATGATTCGCCTCCAAAAGTTTCGGACCGTGTTGGGAAATATGGTGGAATTCTCTTTCGCTGCTACTAGCGAAATTGGATGGATTAAACGGGACGATTTGGAGAGGCATAATGGCGCTTTTCCGTGGATTTGCTATTCGGAACGGGGTACAATTTTATATTCGACGAATTAAAGAACTTGTATCAGTATTGAAATAAATAGTTAAGAACGTACGACCTTTTTAATGGACGAATAATATTTTTACTTTTCGTTGAGAACTCACTACGTCGTCAGGTGTTCAATAAAATAATGGACGTCAATGTTTATCGTTAATATTATTTAAATAGTTTGATTTATTTTCAATTAAAATATGATTTATAATAAAAATAATCACAAACGTATGTTTACACAAAATTTTATTACATCTTCGCCAAATATTCATATTCAATTTTATAGGTACGAGAGTAAATTGTGACTGAGGAATATTGCTCAAGTGTTTTATCATCCCTAGAAATAAACTTACGCTAGTCCTCCTTCAAATAATTCACCCCGTTGGGTAAATTTGGGTTTTTGTACGTATCGTTTGTCAAAAAGTAATTCATTGAATGTCAGTAGACGAAATGAATTTATTCAGATATTTCGGTCCTACCAAGTATTCATACCTTTCTCTGCCTTAGATATTGCGGGGTGAATATTATTACGTGCAAGATAATACTACTCTTTATTTTTAATATGTTTTCGTACCTCTTTCTCTTGTTGTTATTAAGATCATTTATATTCCTGTGTCATGATTGCAGGCCACTGAAGATGACTACATGAGTTGAGAAAAACCGCTTTAACAAAAGAAATATTGTTTGATTTTAAGTTGGAACAGAATACCAAATGTATAATTACTGTTCTTCGTGTTTGAGGTTGAACAACATCATATTACGAAAGATGTTCTGCCCGTTCCAAGAGCGATCGCAACGACGCCACACACCACATAGAACATACTTGTCGATACTACTATTGCTACTAACATCCATTATGTAATTTAATTAAATATATAATTAAAAACTTACGATCTTTTATTATTCGTAAAATTGAAACTGATTACTACATTTAAAAATAAAAGGAATAATTTGATAACGAAAGGGAAAGACACGAAGAATCACACGAATACATACAACGTAGAGATTGTAATGCTAGCTACGTAGGTCAAACAAAGAGAGGGTTAGAAACTAGAATCCAGGAACACAAAATAAATAAATAAATAATAAATAAATTTATTGTCAAAAAACAGTACAAACTGCGTATGACCACGTGGAGGAAAAAAAAACTAATTTACTCTCCGGAAGCAAGCAAGGGACCATCCCATCAATTCCGATCAAGGGCCCTAAGGCAGAGGCGGATTCAAAAAATTCAGCAAAAATTCCTAGATAAGATAAAAAGTTAGCTGCGAGTTATAATACTAATAGAATGTCAATATGTTTGTAATTTTAAGCAAAAAATTACATGTAAGTTATTATCGAACTATAGATTATTCTGAGTATAGTGCTTAAAAATTGAAATAACACTAAATTCACGATTTATTGTTACAATAGACCCGCCCCTAGACAAAGCCTAGAGAACCTGTATGATAAATCCGCCTCTACCCGAAGGAAAACCGGAGAAAAACCCGGGCCAGGATGGGGCTACAGAATTTATGTACACAAACGTGCCAATGTTGAGTACACATAAAACTAAATTAATATGAGCCATAAGACAACACAATCATGCAAGAAAATAGTTTTTGAAATTGTTATAAGTTGTTTAAAAAGTACTACAGCAATGGCGTGATAAAGCACAAGACGAATTTAACTTTTGTTAAAATCAATAAATTCTTTTACAGTGTAGAAGCACTGGTGCAGGAGGTAGTTTTTAACCGCGGATTTGAAGATATTCAATTTCATAATATCTTTTATATTCTTGGGCAGGGAATTATATAGAACGATTCCCGAATGGTATGGTCCCTTTTGGCAAAGAGTGGTTGACACTCTAGGGCGATGAATATTACTACTATTGCGTGTATAGTGTTCGTGAACGAGACTGTTTCGTATAAAGCAAGGGTGGCACTTCAGTAATTCGGACTTAACAAACACGACTGTTTCATAAATATAAATGCAGGGAAGTGTTAATATATTTAATTCCTTGAATAAAGGTTTACAAGAGTTTCGGGGGTGAGATTTACAAATTATCCGAACTATCCTCTTCTGAATTCTGAAAGTTTGAATACTCTGACCGGAATTACCCCAGAAGGTAATGCCGTAACGTAAATGGGAGTAAACGTTTGCAAAATATACGCAACGGGAAATACGTGGACTAACTGCGTTAACTAAGATTCGGAATGCGTAACACAATTTGCTTAATTGGGAATTAAGATTGTCAATGTGACAATTCCATTTGAGGTTGTCTTGAATATGGAGACCTAAGAATTTTGTATTTGTAACAGTTTTTAATTGTGTTCCGTTTAAAGAAAGAGAAACCTGGGGTAAAGATTTTGTGATACTATTGTGAAATGACATAGACACTGTTTTGTCAGTGTTTACAATGAGACGATTTGCATGGAACCAAGTCGAAAGGTTAGACAAAACTTTTTGAGCATTGGCGTGTTTACATAGTAAATTAGTGTCATCAGCAAAAAGAACCATTTTGCAATCTGATGTGGATGATGACATGTCGTTCACATACAATAAAAAGAGTATAGGGCCGAGAATTGATCCTTGGGGTACTCCGCAAGTAAGTGGCTTTGTTTCTGAAAGACAACGCTCAAGTATTTTATTTTTAGTATAGGATATTTCTACTTGTTGATATCTATCTTTTAAATAAGAAGTTAGCCATTGATGTGGAAGTCCACGAATGCCTAAAGAATGCAATTTGGTAAGGAGAATTCCGTGATCGATGACATCGAATGCTTTGGATAAGTCAAGAAAAACACCCTGAGGATTTTCTCCACTGTCTAGAGATGTGGTAACATCGTTTAAGAAGGAAAATATGGCGCTTGTAGTGGAAAAGGATTTCCTAAAACCGTGTTGATCGTCAGAGAGAATGTTATATTTTGATAAAAAATCTAGAAGACGCTTATAGAACAATTTTTCTAGGATTTTTGAGAAAGTGGGTAGTAGAGATATTGGTCGGTAATTTCCAATATTAAGTTTGTTTCCTTTCTTGTGTAAAGGTTTCACTTTAGCTCTCTTAAATATATTGGGAAACACCCCTTCCGATAAAGAACTATTAAAAATATTTACGAGTGGATTTAATATAGCGTGGGACGAAGATTTAACAATAAACTCAGGTATATCATCTATGCCTCGTGAAAATTTGTTTTTTAAGGAGCTGATGATTCCCATGACTTCACTGGCGTTAGTTTCGGAAGTGAACATAGAATTGGGTATGTGGGTGGTAATAATTGGAGGACATTGATTTGGATATATTGAGTTCGTTATTTTACCAACTTCTGAGAAGTGAGAATTAAACAAACTTGCGATGTCCTGAGGATTTGACACGATCTTGCCATCGTTTAGTAAAGAAACATTTTCTTCGCGATTTTCAGAAGTTGACGTGTAATTGTTAACAATATTCCACATGGCTTTCATCCGGTTGTTCGATTTTAGTATATGCCTGTCGTTTTCCATAACTTTAGCTGCATAGACTACTTTTCGGAGAATAGTCTTATATTTACGAAAATAATTATGGAATTCGGGTGGCTGGTTATAGCGTTTTGAAAGATAATATAAACGGCGTTTGTTTTTTGAAGAAATTCTTATCCCTAGGGTGATCCATCTATTGTATTTTTTTGTGTTAATTAACTTGCGTTTTATGGGAAAACTAGAGTTGTAATGTTTTAGGAATGTTGAGATAAATACATTGAATTTGTCGTCGGTGTTTTGGCAATTGTAAACATCTTTCCATGTTTCTTCACGCAAATAATTTACGAATATGGATTTATTTATGTCATTAAACTCTCTTGTAAATTTGTAAAGGATTTTAAGCGGTTTTAGTGTATTATTAATAGTCAATACTTGAGCAAGGTGATCACTGTATCCGGCGATAAACACTTCAGAGAGATACGAGATTCCATTGTTGACTATAATTTGATCTAGCAATGTTTGAGATGAGCCGGAGAGGCGAGTGGGGTCATTTATCGTAGTAATAAGGTTGAAGGAGTCGATAAGATTCTTGAATCGATTAACTGGTGAATGTGCAGAGTCGGATGTACTCAAGAAATCGATATTGAAATCACCACATATAACGATAGATTTAGTAGATTTATGTGCGATATGTTCTAAAACATTTTCGAAGTTCCGAAAAAATATGTCAAGATCTGATTGAGGAGGTCTATAAATACACAAAACAACAATACCGGTGTCGGTCAGTTCAACTGCAGAAATTTCGAACACACTATCTACGCAGAAGTTCTCGTAGCCTGTCAGTGGAGAAGATAAAATATCATTACGAACGTAGATACACGTACCTCCGTGGGGATTTTTGCCTTTAAAATTTTGCCGACAGTAAGAACTTGCTAAATAATAATTAGAAATAGCAGTATCGTTGATGTTGTTAGTTGAAAGCCAATGCTCTGTGAGGCATAGCAAATCGAATCGATTTTCGTGTACCAGAATTTCAATGTCTGTCAATTTGTTTGAAAGGGATTGGACATTATTGGACAAAAGAAATTTAAGATCAGTAGAACAAAGTGTACTTACCTCATATTGCATTAATAATAATAATTTGATGGATTGGGAAAATACATTAATTTTGGACAAAGAAGTTAACCATTACAAACGTTATATGTCAGATATTATATTTATTAAAAAAAATACACACAGGAGTTTGAATTTACGCACTGATACTGAAAAACTATCTGGTTTATAAAATACAATATTATAACATGTTTGTGTTTCTGCTTTTTTGTAAACATATTTTGTGTTTATATCATGTTTCATTTGTCCTGTTGTTATGTTTATTGTTATACTTTGCTGTTGCTTGATCACCTGACGACGACGTAAATCCACGTCGGAACGTGGTGAGTTCTGAACAAAAAAATAAAAATATCATTCGTTCAAGAAAAGGTCGTCCGTTTTTAATTGTTTATTTAATTAGATAGTCGCCAATGCATGCGACGAAAGTGCAAAGTCTGCATTGCTGCATCCACTCTATACTAAACTGGCGAACGAAACGTGTTGGTTTTAAATAATTACTTACTAAAGAACACAATAATTTGTTGCACATATATTCTTCGGTGTACCTACACGAGGGAATGATATGGGGTAACGGCTTCCATCCTGGCCACTACTCCAGAAGATTTTGAACCCCATGCACAGTTGTCGAAGATGAAGAGTGGTGTAGTGGTCAGCACCCCGGCGATCAAAGCAGGTAATCCCGGGTTCGAGGCTCCTCTACGAAAGACCTAAACGCACTTGCAAGTCCCCATCTCCAGCTGCGTGGACAGTACGCAATCCTCTCTCGCGTTCCTAATTGGGTTGTAGAGTGCGCTGCTCTTTAAGAGCCCTTGCGTCCGGTTGAGACAACAGCGTTTAATTACCTGCCGATTGCACGTCTGAAGCGTCTCGCAGCGTAAATCCTCTTTGCATCGACGGACGAAGCTCAGTGCGACGCGATGGCCGTCTGCAGGTCTCGTACCGCATAAGCACCTCGTGGCCATTTCAGTGTAATCTTCTTTATTAGCTGCAATCCCCAACATACACTTTTTTCCTTCTTTAGTTCTTTTGAGGACGCAGCGTTTGTGTGTTTGCTCATTAAGCCCATTATCTGCTTTTACTTTAGCGTTTACCTCGACGAAAGAATTTCAGAATTGGGATGACGGTACTGCATGAAGAAAGATGCGGGTGGTGGAGGTGGGAAAGATTTTATTTTGCTGAAACGTTCTTAATGACGCAACCAAGAACATTAAATAGAACAACTAATGCTGTAGATTAGGAATCATAAATCGTATCTAAACGATTCAGTACAAAACCTCGTCGTGCATATGTTTCTTCCTATCTACACGTGGAGAAGATATGAGATAATATTTGGTTTCAGGTGAAAATGGCGGCGAGCCGGGAATCGAACACGGGATTCCTGCTTCGATCGCAGGGTCTCGTCGCCGTGTTCACAAAACTTCGTATCTCACTTGAGAAGTACAGAAAAATACAGTCTAGTGAAAAACCAATCTGAAGTCATTGACTCATGTGATATGTGACTCCTAAGTTTTCTTTGACCCTTTATGAGAAGTACTCGATGGCACATAAAAATAGACGCGAGGATAGTATATATAATACGATATAAAAATACTCAAAAGATGACCGAAATATTTTCACTATTGAAAAACTAATAAATATATATTTCCAAACATATCAGCGTATGATGAAATATCGCAATTCATACTTCCTTCTGAGGAAGAAGACCTTACTTTGTTTTTTAAAAGTATAAAAAAGCCTGTTTGTAAGATATTGTCAATATACGAGGAAAGATAAAAGGCCGGTATCTTCAGAGTGCTTTGCATTATGAATTCAGGAAGGACAAAGGGAAGACTGGTCATATGAAGAGAGCAGGCGAATCGCCTCAGGTAATGCATCGTATGAGAGCGGGTGGGACAGTAATGCTGCGTCCCTCGGGAAGTGACGGGGGGTGGGGGGGGGGGGGGGGTCCTTGAAAGGATGAAAAGGTTGTAGTCGATGAAAGCGGAAGAGCGCAATTTGAAAATTGCGAACAAAGTTAATTGATTGATAGCCACCGATTTTGGACAGATACGAATAGATGCAGCTGAGATTAGCAGCAGGTATTGACAGATTGTCTCATTCATCTTGTTTCCGTCTATTTCTCTCATCCCACCTTCTTTCGCTTGTACGCGGATGGAATTTGCGACATTCCCCTCTCTTTTGATTTGTAGAACAAATTAATGTTATTCGGAATGTTTGATAGCTTTCGCTCAGGTGAAAATGGAGACGAGCCAGTAAACAATCCCGGGACATCTGATTTGTTGGTAAGACTTTTAACCATTACACCTACCTTCAACACCTGTACACCATTCCCACCCAGACCACCGAGAACGTTAATTCTAGTGAAGCATGTATTTTCTACGGACAAATCTCTTTGACTCTCCAATAACTGATATATTTCCCCTTGGATTGTTTTAGAATATTCTTTCGGGTGCTATGCCATGAAAGAATATTACAATAATGGGGAAAACAAGGGTGAAGCCGTCTATGGGGAGTTCCGTCAACTAAATCAACAACCACGCTACAAGTGATCGGTATCAAAACTACCTGGTCGTTGTGTTTGCAGGTCTAGAACTTCTTTCCGCATCTACATTCTACATTCATTGCGGAAACAGTTCCCTTCCATTAGTTTTATCATTTAGCTTCCAGATTCAAACTGATCACCCAAATTACAGTTTTGAGGGAAGGCGAAGTAAGGGATCAATAAAAACATATTTTAGTTATGTACATACAATATGTATTCTAAAAATAATGGTACATATTACATAATATAGATATATTCAATAACTCTAGAAAACATTCCGTAACACAGTAGAACATACGCAAAGATACGGGGATACTAATGCAATAACACTGGTATAGATTCTGCAACATTGAAAACATATACAATGAAATGGGGAGACATACCGGAAAACTTGAACACAAACATTTCTTACTTGACGATTTTCGTCTTTACAAAGTGAAGTGGCAGCAATGTTCTCGCAAACTCATCATTATAAAATACATCTAGGACATACTTCACCTCGTTAATTATAGAACCTCGCCAATTTTGGCGATTTTTTTAAAACGATATTGATGACCGATCTGGTAACACAACTTCCTGGAACAGTGACTCTCTCTGTCGAAGACATACTATAACTAATAGAAAATACAAATAGTAGTTAGAGGAACTCCCCCTAGACGTCACTGCGGGTAGAACGACACCAGCGCTCCTCAAGGAAGAGTCGCGCAACTGGAAGAGTTTCCCCTCCTGTTGTAAATTTATTTATTGTCAAAAAACAGTACAAACTGCGTATGACCACGTGGAGGAAAAAAAAACTAATTTACTCTCCGGAAGCAAGCAAGGGACCATCCCATCAATTCCGATCAAGGGCCCTAAGGCAGAGGCGGATTCAAAAATTTCAGCAAAAGTTCCTAGATAAGATAAAAAGTTAGCTGCGAGTTATAATACTAATAGAATGTCAATATGTTTGTAATTTTAAGCAAAAAATTACATGTACAAGTTATTATCGAACTATAGATTATTCTGAGTATAGTGTTTAAAAATCATAAGAATTGAAATAACACTAAATTCACGATTTATTGTTACAATAAACACGCCCCTAGACAAAGCCTAGAGAACCTGTATGATAAATCCGCCTCTACCAGAAGGAAAAACGGAGAAAAACCCGGGCCAGGATGGGGCTACAGAATTTATGTACACAACCGTGCCAAAGTTGAGTACACATAAAACTAAATTAATATGAGCCATAAGACAACACAATCATGCAAGAAAATAGTTTTTGAAATTGTTATAAGTTGTTTAAAAAGTACTACAGCAATGGCGTGATAAAGTACAAGACGAATTTAACTTTTATTAAAATCAATAAATTCTTTTACATTGTAGAAGCACTGGTGCAGGAGGTAGTTTTTAACCGCTGATTTGAACAGATTCAATTTCATAATGTCTTTTATATTCTTGGGCAGGGAATTATATAGAACGATTCCCGAATGATAAGGTCCTTTTTGGCAAAGAGTGGTTGACACTCTAGGGCGATGAATATTACTACTATTGCGTGTATAGTGTTCGTGAACGAGACTGTTTCGTATAAAGAAAGGGTGGCACTTCAGTAATTCGGTCTTAACAAACACGACTGTTTCATAAATATAAATGCAGGGAAGTGTTAAGATATTTAATTCCTTGAATAAAGGTTTACAAGAGTTTCGGGAGTGAGATTTACAAATTATCCGAACTATCGTCTTCTGAATTCTGAAAGTTTGAATACTCTGACCGGAATTACCCCAGAAGGTAATGCC
>NNCF01127911.1:338071-361091 GCA_002313205.1 Laupala kohalensis | reverse complement strand
GACATTGATTTGGATATATTGAGTTCGTTATTTTACCAACTTCTGAGAAGTGAGAATTAAACAAACTTGCGATGTCTTGAGGATTTGATACGATTTTGCCATCGTTTAGTAGATAAATATTTTCTTCGCGATTTTCAGAAGTTCACGTGTATTTTTTAACAATATTCCACATGGCTTTCATCCGGTTGTTCGATTTTAGTATATGCCTGTCGTTTTCCATAACTTTAGCTGCATAGACTACTTTTCGGAGAATAGTCTTATATTTACGAAAATAATTATGGAATTCGGGTGGCTGGTTATAGCGTTTTGAAAGATAATATAAACGGCGTTTGTTTTTTGAAGAAATTCTTATCCCTAGGGTGATCCATCTATTGTATTTTTTTGTGTTAATTAACTTGCGTTTTATGGGAAAACTAGAGTTGTAATGTTTTAGGAATGTTGAGATAAATACATTGAATTTGTCGTCGGTGTTTTGGCAATTGTAAACATCTTTCCATGTTTCTTCACGCAAATAATTTACGAATATGGATTTATTTATGTCATTAAACTCTCTTGTAAATTTGTAAAGGATTTTAAGCGGTTTTAGTGTATTATTAATAGTCAATACTTGAGCAAGGTGATCACTGTATCCGGCGATAAACACTTCAGAGAGATACGAGATTCCATTGTTGACTATAATTTGATCTAGCAATGTTTGAGATGAGCCGGAGAGGCGAGTGGGGTCATTTATCGTAGTAATAAGGTTGAAGGAGTCGATAAGATTCTTGAATCGATTAACTGGTGAATGTGCAGAGTCGGATGTACTCAAGAAATCGATATTGAAATCACGTTGTTGTTGTTGTTTTTGTGTGTGGGGATTTACGGCTCATGTCGACATCAGAGGTCATTGGAGGCCGAAAAACTTGTAGAGGTAGGGAAAATGCAGTTACGCACTAAGAAGGAGAGCCAACATGACTCTCCCCGCGTGTGGGACCCGTCGAATGACTCAACCATATTCCCACTAAAAACCCTCCTGATCTACAACATACCAAATCATATCTCACAACATACATCAAATGGAGGGAGGCACATAACATGAAGGGGGGACAAAAAATGAGAGGAATGAGGAAAATGAATGATACCCTAGTCCTAATGGCGTCAGGATCGAAAAGAACAAGAGGTGACCAAGGGTGGTCAGGAAAGAGAAAGGAAGGAGCATGGCACAAGTAAGTGGAAGTAATGTCAGACTCAGCTCGGGGTCCCGTGTTCGCCAAACAAGTACTTACTAGATGTAAGTCCCCTGGGGGGCCTCCTGTTGTTATTTTACTTCATGGCTACGCCACAAAATTTTGTTTCTTGGAAGTTCTGTTGAATACTATTCAGATCAAGGATTGACGTATTATTGCGTGAGAAATAGACACCAAAGTTCATACAACCAATACGTATCATCTAAACTATAAATTCTCAGTGAATTTTGAAATGGAATAAATTGATAAATTACTTTATATTCATTTTGTATTAATTATGAAAGAGTGCTTGAGACCGTGAATTGTATCCTCCTGTTTACATTTCCTCGCGTAACAATCCACTCCGCAAACGCCTTCATATAAAAACGAAAACGCCTCCACCTCTGATGTTCTTCTTCGATATTTCGATGAATTTAAGTCTTTCAACAACGTTTTACAAATATTAGAGTCGAGAGGTACTGTCCTTTCTTATGTGGTATTTAATTTTCTTTTGTTGTTTAATACTCATTATTAACGTCTCATTTATTCGAAAAGCTAGTTTATACGCGTCAATCTGGTTTATTCGTTATGAAAACTTGTAGAATTCCTCGGAACTACTGCAAATTGCTTAAGTTAGTTTATAATATTTTCTAATATTACTGACATTCAACAAACCCTACCAAGAAGCCAATAAGATATTGTATCTTGTTTTGACAGCAGTGTAACTCTTCTGTTCATAGTTTAGAGATGTCTTCATAGTTTTAAGAAACCTTAAATTTAAGGTTCAAATCACCCAATATTTTATCATTTTGAAGAAAAAGAGCTACTTAATTTTTTACTTCACTTTCTATGTTTGCCAAGTAATATTTCTTGTTGAATTGATTGAAATATAAAATGATTCAGATTTATTTTTAAATAATCAATAATACAGTTAGAACGTTGTCACAGACAATGCGAGAGTTCATACTAATGTATAAATGCGTAACGCAAAAATGTGTCTGTCCGTTCGTTACTTGATCACTACGAAACCACTGAAGCGAACGTAATGAAATTTGGCAAAGCGATAGTTTAGATGTCCAGGATGAACATAGACGAACTGTTATTTTCAAAAATGTGTGATAAGAAAGATAAGAATTGTATTTGACAGTAAATGTTGATGAAATCTGGAAAACATAGTTTTATTACTTACGCTCCGTAAACGATTAGAGTTAGGTGACAATTACGAATAGAAATAATATTTACCTCAAAATTTCTGCAAAGAAGTCCGCGACAACATATGTTTATCTACTAAAATTAACCATATTTATCGATAAAAGTTATTAAAAATAGAAGTGTAAAAATACTTCAAATTAAGTGAAAAATTTTTAGAAAACATAATCAATCATCATTAAATGTAATGGAATATTTGTTTTGCACATTGAACAAATGTAAAAAAAAAACATCTTTAAATCGTAAAATTTCGACGGTTAATTTAATTTCTACAAGAAGTGTAATGAAATGGTGCAGCCGCGCTACGCCTTGGAAGAGAAATTTCGAGATGGTATTGAGTATGCAGTCTCGTTTTGTATTACATGTGTATTATTTTATGAATTTGAAAAATTAGTTTTCTGTACATATGTTTCAAAAAACCAGTAAGTATAAGTATTTTCATTTTATAATATAGATGATTTTATTTCTTTCCTGAGTAAAAGAAGATTAATCTAAGAAAAAATCAGCTAGTCTAAAATAAAGTGAGAATAAAGAAAACTTTTTACTTCATTTTTCTGAACAATTAAAACAAATCCTTTAATTTTTTTTTTCATTTTACGTTACGAAAGGCAAAGTAATTTAACATTTATTTAATGTTATTTCTCGTTCGAAACAGTTTTATCGCTCAAAGTAACGAGCGTTTATTAGCAAGAGGAAGAACGCGAATTCAAGGGATAATTTATTGTCGGGAAAACATTTCGGAGCAGGGGGCTGTAAGAAAATCTGGTTGTGCCTTCGGTGAATGCATTAGCAAAACATAAATAGGAAAGCTTTAATCCAAATACCTCTCTCGTGCGAATCCGAGAAAGAACTAAAATTTCCCGCAAACACATCTCTGATTCATTACATTTCCTCCGACACTCGTTTTCATTACTGGCCTCTCCAAGAAGACGAATCCGTTTATCATTTGAGACGAGGAAGGAAATATCCGTTACTCAACACTTGCGGATTTCCTATTATCCGGGTTCTCCTCTGAGAATAAGCAAATACAGATATTCAACCTCTGCTAAACATTTTAAGCATATTACTAATAAGAATAGCTTCCATTTATTATGCAAATCCGTCTCGAAAATTACAAGCAGCGTCCGTCCCTCTCTGGAGGCAATTTACGGAGGCTCGTTATGAAGAGTTTAGGTGGCGCCTCTGTTCCGCTGAAGACAAGTTTAAAATGCCCGTGTTGGCGCGTCGTGTGAGAAATGCCCGAGGGGATTCTTCCATTACACTTTCCTTATTAGTTGGGGAACTGGTTTCTTCGCGAATGCGAAACTTGTCTCGGTCCTTTCGAGATGAATTTGTATAAGAAAACACGAAAACTAAACCGGGTTGAAATTGAATCATTGAAAGTGCTTGACTTGGTTTGTGATGATTACCCGGGATTTTTCTTAGACTAATTCACTTTTACCAAAAAAATCTATTAATATAGTAAGATAAAAATACTTTTACTTGCTGCTCTTTAAAATCGTATGTGCAACATCCTAATTCTACATATTCATAATAGTACTAATTTAATTCAATACCTGACCTTATACACGATTTTAAATTTAAATTTATTGTCAAAAAAGCAGTTACAAACTGCGTATGACCACGTGGAGGACAATGAACTAATTTACTCTCCGGAAGCAAGCAAGGGACGTATTCCATCAATTCCGATCAAGGGCCCTAAGGCAGAGGCGGATTCAAAAATTTCAGCAAAAGTTCCTAGATAAGATAAAAAGTTGGCTGCGAGTTATAATACTAATAGAATGTCAATATGTTCGTAATTTTAAGCAAAAAATTACATGTACAAGTTATTATCGAACTATAGATTATTCTGAGTATAGTGTTTCCATCTCGAGGGAGCCGCGTCGATCGAATATTTGCTTCGGAAGCGTGATGTAGCTGCACTGTTTTATTACATTTATGTAAAATCTAAACTATTCGTCGAAACTTTACGATTTAAAGACGTTTTGTATCTTTGATAAATGCAGAAAATGAATTACCCCATTAATTTTGGGTAATGATTGATTTTTTTCCTTCTTAAATTAAAGTATTTAACACTTTTTTTTATAGTAACGTTCTATTGATAATTTAGGTTAGTTTTCGTAGATAGACAAACGCTGTCGCAGACGTTCTAATAGAGCTCTTGGAGACCGACAATATTGCCGTGCATAGTTGTCACCTATCTCTAACTGTTTAGGCAGCGTACGCGAATATAACGCTCTATTTTCCCGATTTTATGAACATTTATCGTGAAAAACCATTTCTATCTTTCTTATCACACTTTTGAAAAATGAAAGTTGGCCTCCGTTCATCCTCCCTCGCCATCGGTTCAGTGATTGAGTCGTTACGCGTTTATATGTTCGTATGGTTTATTAATTATTATATCGAACACAATTAATTCGGAAAGCTCTCGCTGCCATATACATTTCAACTGAAGAATGTAAGTGGTTAAACGCACTGTGCGTCAGGCCGCCGCGAACACTATGAGAAATAAAGCGGGAACCTCTTCCAAGAAATCTGGACTTCATCTGTTGGGAATCTCCGTCTTTAGTATTAAATGCGGTCGAACAAAGAAACCTTTCGGATTTTCATATAGGAGTTCGAAATACTTTAGAACTTCAACTTTGGACTACGATTTTTATGCTGTGTATTTTTTAAGTAATGAGTACTATTTTGTTGGTTGTTGGAAGAGTATCGCATTTTAAAATTAATTGTTTCATTATTTCGTAAGATTTTTTTAATATGGATTCGTTTCAAGAGTTTTTATTTCTTTTCGCAATAATACGCATTTCCTTATCGTTTCATTAAAAAAATATTTTGTGATACATGAGTAGAAATAGGTGTGCACATGTAAGGAAATTATTGAGTTGAAATATTTTCAAAATAAAACTGAATTAGTTTATTATGAACAAAATACATGTATTGTGTGTTAGAGCATTTTAAATATGTGCAAGAGAAAACCGCGAACTTGCTTTCTTCACAATAGTTTTGTTCTTGTGTGATAAATTTGTATTGCATTTTACATTATCATACCTGGTTCAGTTCGCGGTGGCGTGAATTTTTTTTGTAAAATTTCCCTTCAGTGTCTGAGTTCATATTGTTCTGACAGTTGAAAACGGAACCCTCCTTCTTGTCTCCACCTCCTACTGTTATTAATATTGCTATTACTAACTTCTCCTACAAACACCTGGACGTGGATCAAGTTGTTACTGTACCCAACCCACCTTCTAACAGAAACCCCTACTACTCACCTACAACCTCACCGTATAGAATAGAACTGTACATTTCCTTCATATACGTAGTATACAGAAAGTATTGTAATCGTGAAAAAAATAATCGAAAACGAGATTTTTGCGGAATTATCCGTTTTGGTGACCCCTGTTTCCGAAAAAAAAATGTTTTTTGGTATAACGTCCGTCCGTGCGCAGCGATTCTGAGTAAATGGATGAATCAATTTAATTCACATTTCGTATCCAAGGTAGATTTTACTTGTTGTCGATGCACGTGCTCTGATTTTGTTTCTGCTTTAAAACAAAGGGCACGTCACATGAAGCTCAAAGTACATTTTTTAATATTTTTCAAAAACTGGTCCAACGATTTTGCGTAAATTTTCTGTATCTAAAGTACAATTTATGCATTATATCCGCATTATAGGTATTTCGGTTGAAAGTCTGGTAAAGACGCAGTAAAATAATTTCTATCTGTTACATTCACGCATTTGTTTACTATTTCAAGAACCTTGAAAATTATTTAACATGGCTGAAGCAGAGGTAGAGTAAATTAATATTCTGAATATTTATTTTACTTTCGAATCTTTAATAAAAGACACTAAGAAGTTGAATAATTGAATTTGAGCCCGACAAAAAATGTTATATTTCATTTGTTTTGTCGTATGCGGAGGGCATGCGCTCCGTAATACCCCAGACCCCAGACCCCAGACCCCCATATGACAGGCTGCGCCCGTGCTAGGCATCTATGGCAAAAATTTATATTGCTACATTCATCATTATATAGTTACATTGTTCAACGCATAGACCATAAAACGCAGAGTGCATCCAATGACACTTTATCTAAAAGTAGAAAGCATGTTTCGACAGCACAGGATTTTAATACCAATAGAATTATACAGAAAAATACCCGATTAATTACATGTGTTTACTATCATGAATTATTTTTCAAGTAAAAATACGTATTCCTTTGATCTGTTCGTCGTATGCCCATCCTGGCCCGGGTTTTTCTCCGTTTTTCTTTCGGGTAGAGGCGGATTTCTTATACAGGTTCTCTAGGCTTTTGTCTAGGGGCGTGTTTATTGTAACAATAAATCGTGAATTTAGTGTTTTTTTAACTCTTATGATTTTTAAACACTATATTCAGAATTGTCTATAGTTCGATAATAACTTGTACATGCAAATTTACAAACATATTTGCGTTAAATTACAAACATATTGACATTATATATGTATTATAACTCGCAGCTAACTTTTTATCTTATCTAGAAACTTATGCAAAAAATATTTGAATCCGCCTCTGCCTTAGGGCTCTTGATCGGAATTGATGGGATGGTCCCTTGCTTGCTTCCGGAGAGTAAATTAGTTCATTGTCCTCCACGTGGGTCATACGCAGTTTGTACTGTTTTTGACAATAAATTTATTGTATATGCATTCTAAATTATTTTCCCCTATATTTTTGGTACGTGCATTCCAACCTATATATTAATAAAATAAATGATGATTACAACTTGTGTATTGCCACTGAACTAGGTAACATTGATGTAATTATCGTCAATTTATGAAACACTCTTTGCACTTTCTTGTATTTATCGCACGCACCTTAATTTCTCGAGGCTGGAAAACAATGTCCTTTCAAAAATATTAATGTAAAATTTCGAGTCATGTGATATATTAATTCTCTGTTAATTGGTAATTAAATACTACAGAAAATCACATGTACGAAATGAAAGAATAAATCGATAAAAATAAACGCACAACAAATTTTATTTGATATTCATATATTTTTCCTTCAGTGGTAATGCTCATTGTTTTGTATTCAAGGATTAAACAAATGGGTCACCTGCGTATAGAAGTTGCAAGGAGTAAAACAACTAAGAAGTTGCAAGGAGTAAAATTTCGTATCTTAAAGCGCTTTAAAAATTACACATTTAAAGCAAAATATACTCACAGTATTTCACTGAATGTTTCTGCAATGAACTTGAAATGCAAATACGGTCCATTGTTAGACGTATTGTGAGATTTAGAAATAGTGAATTTTATTGTAAAATTAATAAATACTTTTTAAGTAGATCATAAAAAATTGTTCAGAAATATAAACTTAACCTAACATAATATCAATTATTGTTTTAATTCTAAAACGTTATTCTTTAAGAAAGTAAATAAACTTTTACATTTCATATATGAATCGATACGAATTTTCAGTCTGCTGTGTACATGAAGTGGCTGGACCATATCTTATTGATAAAATTAAAACACAATATTATTTGTAATAATCTTAGTATTTGACGTTTTAAAGATCGTAAAAGTAAATTCAATCTCAATACTACAAAAAAAGAAAAATTCAAAGTAATATCAAAAATGTCAAAGAAAATGATACATTTGTTTTAAGTATCTCACCTATTTAAAAATCCACTTTGGCGACGTAAATAATAAACATCTTTGCAATGTAAATAAAATTCAAATAAGTACCTGAGGTAATCATTCACAAAAATGCATACGACACATTAATAAGTAAATTTTCTTTCGACGAATAAAACTAGACTACGATTGCGTTTGGCAACTAGTCATTTGTTATTCTTCAGATGCCGTTTCAAATATGTTCCCGAAGATCCAATTTTTGTCGTTTTATTTTCGCACAATCACACAAAACATTTAAACACGTATGGTACATAATACTTAAACACGTCTATAGAAACTTAAATAACTTGCACGATCCTTTGATAAATCCCAATTGGACTTTTTTATCGTTCGTCGCCATTGTACAATATTTTTGTAAACAAAACATTCGAGGTGGTTTTGACAAGTTTTCGTAGCACATCCACAAGCTAATATTCGTTTGATTTACGTAATATTAAATCACCGAAAATGTTCTTAAAACATTAAATTTTCCAATTTTCTGAATTTTAACATTCATTGACATTTTCCAGATATGAGATAAACCAAGTTTCATGCTTGTGCGACTCGTAGAAGTACCTTTTACTTCTGATATGTCAGTCAGTGAATCAGTGAGTAAATCAGTTGCAAGATTAGATTTCTCATCGCTTGAAGAATCACCTTGGTTACGAGTTGCTTTTTGTTTGGAAGGTAACGTGTGATTAATCTTTTTGTTTATTTTTCATGATTTTTTAAATTTAATGCTTTATAGCAATTTCAATAGTTAAAATGGTATTATTTTAAACAATATATTTTAACACTTACAGAATTCTTTGACGAGATAGAAAGGAGCGTTACGAAATAACAGGAAGAAAATAATCAGTATCACGTATTTAACCGAAATGTTTAATAGATACGATTAATGATTATTAGTATAATTTTGAAACTTCTGATTTCAAAATAATTAACTCTTTGGTTCCTTACTACATTTTTAAGAATATTTATGGTCAACTGTCTTTGTTCCCGCGTTAATAATACCATATTTTTCTTTATATTTATTAATAAATATATATATTTTGAGATATGATATAAATCTTGCTCATCTTATCTCCCCCAATAACGAAAATATATAATTTGTATATTAGAGATTATTGTATATAAACGCTAGTAAAATATTTCTTTAATAAACTTTTTAAACTGGGTAAAACGAAGACGAGCAAAATGCAGAGTAACATGTGAAAATCATCCCTCTCCGAATAGAACGCGTCGGTGCTGCTGTCTAGTGTGCAGACTGAGAAAGAAAGTGTTGATGGAGTGCAATGGTTTTGCACCACTAGTTTACAACTACATCAATGAAAACTAGCATTATAAATCACCAATAAATAAACAAATAAAGAATTGCAAATAAATATTTTTTGTACCTTGTATGATGATTTTATATTAGACCATAATAATATATTAGTCCCTAACTTTAATTTTGTTATTTTCTGTTTAGTTCTATTATTTCTTTATTGAGCGAATTTCATAAATTTTAGTGAATGGTTTTTAATATATACTTTTTCTAATTTCATAAAATAAACAATGGAGTGAATTCTTTTGTGCGTATACTCCATTACTGCTCTGACCATGTCACTTAATAATGATGAATGGAATGTGACCCACCAATTATGTCTTGACCAATCACACTCACCGCATTTACCACGGTTCATTGTGCCGAACGCTACATCACCAAAGCTCCACAATTTTTTTATTTTTTTTCAATCGCTTTATCCTTCATCCCGTTCCCTGGACTCAATGGTCGTTACCCGGGTTTCATTGTCTCTCATTCCTCTCTCTTTCATACAATCTCTTTCTCACGGAACATTACCTGACGGGTGCAACAACTATCCAACATCTGTTTTCAATGCTTTCCTTACACACATCATTATTGTTGTAATCTCCTGGAATTTTCCAAAAACGTCTTCATTCTGTATAAGATTAGGCCAATTTTCGGATGTATAAACTCCTTTCTTTTTCATTAATTGTAATAATTATTGTCTTTCCTTGTCATTATATTTACAGTCGTATATTATATGGTCAACGACTTCTGTACCTTCTCCACATAAACGAATATCACTGTTTGTTTATTTAATTTTGTATAAATATTTATTCGTGTCCCCATGTCCTGTCATAATTTCTAGTACCATTTCTCGTTTGTCCGTGAAAGTTTAACATTCTTTATAAATTTATATAAGTCACGTCCCTCGTGCGCATTTTTCCAGCATAACAAAAACCTCCACAGCTCAACGAACGAACATGGAAGTTGTTAAATGATTCTTTGTGCAGTCAGTGAATTATTCTGAGCGCGGCTATTTGTGTCAAGCGCCGCTGGAGATAATAGGCTAAATGGTCAACTGGGTCGGCTTCCAATGAAGGCATTACAGATAGGGACACTGTTCAATTTAATTTGACGTGAAGCAAAGCGGTGGGGGAGAGCAGATATTTTCGGTGAAAAGCCCAACTATTATGCAGAATGCCATTCAAGATTAAAGAGAGGTTGTGTGCATTTGAATCAGACCGTTAAAGGAAATCAACTTATTTTTAATGCATTTAAATTAACTTAAGTGCGGTGACAAAACGGAACGTGTCATATCATCGAATTTACTATTTCTTCTTGTGTTATAGAACCAAAATAAATATGCAAACAAAAAATTCGAAATCATTACCGCCAAAGCAGAATATTAAAAAATGTAAAGAAGAGTGACCTTGAGGAAAAATAGTAAATTTCGATTCTTAAAAGGTTTGGCATAAAGATTGGAGAACACACATTGTCTTAATTCTGGTTTAACGAAAGTTGAATGTTTTGTTGCAATAGCTCTGATGCGGTCCCAGAACATGGGACAACGTAAGTGTGTGTGTGTGTGTATATATATAAACGCAAATGTCTCCGAATTTTTTTGTTCCTTTTCTGGTGAAACGGATGGAACATATCATTCTGATGAAGTAACATTAAAGGAAGTGTTTGAGATTTCCTATATTTTTCACATTTCCCTTCTTTTCTGAAATAATTTTTGACTTAAATAAAAACTCGTTTATTTGAATAGGATGTAACTTGACTACTTGAGCCCTGAGAAATGGTAAATTATAACAAATTCTTATTTAAATTATAACATATTCTTAGAGAATTGTACCGAGTTACGTAATGATTCATTGTATAATATCATGTGTTATATTCATCACAGTTGTGTATTACTCATGACTGTTCTGATTTTCTGTGTACATTGTTTAATGCTAAATATGATACCTACCTACGACTGGAAGGTGTGAAGGAAGTAATATCAGCCATATTGTTGAGGTAAATAAAATAGTCTTGTTTAATAAAAGTAAACATTCATATTTTCACGCAGAATATTACTTAGACTCAATTTCCCGTAGGATGTAATTGCTAGGTTTGACCTGGAAGTGAATAAATTTTCATTATCTTAATTACGCTAATACGTTTTGAAATGTGTATAGCGCAGTTCACAAATGTTTTAATATTTCGATTTTACATCATTTTTGTTTTAGTTAAAATTTGCATCCGACTAAATATATTGGGAAGGGCGTTGATAACGTTGATAACGTTGTCACACGGTAAAAGGCAAAAAATAAACAAAAGACAATTACTTGAATTTTTTTAAATATTTACATGACACAGATAACCTTTTTTCAGATGTTTTGTATGACTTCAATGTAAACAATTGTGCTTCACAAAGTGTAATGAAATTATTTATTTTTATTGAGGTGTTTGTTCTATTCCATTCACACTTACTCATTACGTTTTGCGCAAAAGTGTAGAAGTGTTAAGAAATTCTTGTTGAATGTTATGTACAAGAGAGTACAGAGTGTCCCGCGTCGCTGTCCCTATAAAAAGTGTATCATACAAAAGTTTAGGTGTGATTGTTGTTTTTCTTGGTTGTATTCACATTTTTTATATTTTATATATTGGGTTATAATATATAGATTTATTATAAATATGCTAATGTTAAATGAATAATTGATACTTTGTGATTCACTACAACATGCGATGAAAAGTCAAACGCCGGAATGCATTGAAGACTGAAAGAAAATAATGAGAAGAGTAGATAGGTTGAATTGATGTGAAAGTAGATCATCTTAATTTAAAAAGGAAGCTCTAATGTTTTATTTTAGAAAGAGGGAATTTGTTGTTAACTATACTTGTCGATACGGTTGCAGATTCCGCAGATCGGAAAACCTGGTACAATGGACAGGGTGGTGTAGCAATATGAGGAGAGTAAGTTTATTTTAAAATTTATTTTAGTTATTGCCAATAGTAACAACCCTGTCTACGAAAAAATGATTACAGAGTTATATATTTTCTATTTGATTCTTCTGTAGGCATCGTCTCTCTCACGTTTCGATACCAGCCGTCATCTTGTATCTGCGAAAATTTATCTTAATATTCCCATTTCTAACATATAATTTTCAAATTTAAAATATCTGTATTTCAAATCAAGCAGTTTTTTTTTATGGAAGTAAGTTAGTGTTCAATAGTGAATATTATATATTTGTTTGTTCAAATGATCTGATACTTGATTCATGGGTACAAATGTGGATATTAAAATATGGATCTCTCAGTTACAGATTAGTCACTGTTGCCAATACATACATACATCTGACTTCTAAACTGTGGTTCCAGAGAGTTCTGTATGCTATTCATGCTCTAATGAAGTACAAATTTTCTCATGTCAACTACCAACGCGTTATTTTGCCCTCATATTACTCTATACTCATACAAAAATATTGATTCGTTATTTCAACAACGATTGAGTGTATAGTTTTTCAACGACCTTGAATGAATAACTATCACTTCAAGGTATATATAAAAACATGTTTTTCAAAATGGTGTTGTAGGGGTCTCCAACTCGCTCATGTTAACTCAAATGGAGGCTTTCTCCCGGGCATTGAGGTATAGGCAATTCGTCGTACTTGAATGTATCACGGGGAAGCATTGCGAACAATTACTTTTAAACTACATTTTCAACTCTCAGCGCATTTATTACAACATAAGAATTAATTATAACAATAATATTGCGAATCGTCTACATGAAGATACGAATTTTTTTTAATTTTTTAAAAAATATCACATTGATCTGTGTAATTGATCCGCATTTCTGGGAATTGGTTAAGTCAGGTGGGAGTAATCTATTTCCTTTTGCAAATATATTACAGATATAAATAATTCTTGATAGTTAAAGCGACACCTCATGAACCTGTGATATTCTTGGAGGATTATTTCCTTTATATCAATGTGATTTAATTTCTTTGTAAACCATTATACTTCTCCCAGACAGCAAACATTAACTGGTTCTGTTCTGCCCCTCCCCACATCTGTCGTAACACTATGGGGGCCATTGTGTCATAGCTCATTATGCAGGTGTTCCGGGGCGAAGTATGAAATGATAGGGAAATCCTCTGGCGGATGCCACGGAACACAACAGATTTATGAAGACGGAGGACCAGCTTCCAAGGAAGCAATTTGAGGGATGTAAAATAAGGAAAAGACCACAAATAATCCTCATAAATTTAAAGAATTGAATTTCGTCACAACATTGTATGGGATAAATGAAATAAACATTTAATTTACTCTTGACTTATTAAACTGAAAATACATAAACAAGAAACAAATGAGCAATCAAAATTGGATTAAACAGAATGGTGAAATACGAATCTAAGTATCACTAAATCAGTAATCTTTCTAGATAATTACACAATTGGCACACCATAATTCATCAATTCACAGACTACTTGTGTATTTTAGTATTACATAGAATTACTGCTTGATAAAATGAAATAAATATCCAAGAGTCAACAAGACTTATGATTAGAACGAAAATCCTTATATTGATGGTGCATTTTGATCAACACAACATTACGTATTTCATTATTACATAAAAATACTATTTGATACAGTAAAAGATATATCCAAGAACCAAATGACTTATTAACATGAATGGTTCTTTATTACGGGTGCATTTAATCAAATGTTCAAGATCATGCCACTCCGTAATGTTTTATATTCTATTTTCCTTCTGAATTTGATACAATCAGTGGGGATTAGTCTCCCAATAAGAAAGAAAAGTGTTCTGGTCTAGATTACACTGACGAGACCATTTAGAGAACCATTGAAATTAACTGATAACAAAAGGAACATATTTAACCAATTATTACGGAGTAGTCCTCGTTTCAAGTCATGAACACCCACACACATTCAATACGTGAATTGTCTCCAAACACAGCAAGTCAAGAAGTTAAATGTTAATACTCAATTTTTGGAGTCCAACTAGCGTTGTCTTCAGTCTGTGGCTCGATGTCTTGAAATGCAGGGATACGCACTCTCATGGGTGTACAATGATGCACACGCTAGGTTTGCGGGCGCGAATTGAAGTAGTGACCAGAAGCATTCACGCACACGAATGTAAATGCAGTATGGGAGCAAATCCCGGTCGCGTGCGGCAACTTGTGAAGGTGCTCTTAAATGTAATTTAATAATACGACTTGATGTTACTCGCTCTATAATAACATGAATAGAAAATTGAATGAAACTAACTAAGTAATCAGACTTAGAAAGGAAAAGACCGACTTTGAAGTCGGGTGGCTGTTGGCGAAAAATGTATGTCCGTTTGAGTGGACGATTGAGATCGTGCGAGTGTGTAGCAGCTCAGGTTTTGTACTGAAAAATGAAGGGACGCCCGTCTACTGGCACTATCTTACGGCCAGCTAATGAAGCTCAATGCTAATACGTGAAAAGTTTGTTAAATGAAGGGTGCAGGAATGGTGCGCTTTCTGGTGAAAGGTGTTTCGCCTAACAAAGGCCAGCTACTGTGGCATGCATTTTGGGGGTGAGAAGGTGCCCATCTAGCCTCGCTGACAGGTGCTTAGGAGCAGGTAGCCTCACTTAGGGCAAGCGTTATTTCCAGCTGGGGGGAATTATGTGTGCCGAAACAGCAAGTTAATTAGCTTTCCTCTGTCTTGTTTTAAATAAAAATAAAATTTTAATAAAGTTTTAAAGAAAATTAAAAAACATACAGCCCCATACTGGCCATTCTCCTGTTTTCGTTCGGGTAGAGGCGGATTTTTTTATACAGGCTCGATAGGCTCTTGTCAAAAAACAGTACAAATTGCGTATGACCACATGGAGGACAATAAACTAATTTACTCTCCGGAAGCAAGCAAGGGACCATCCGATCAAATATTCCGATCAAATATTTACTAAAACGTTATCTATGAGATGAAGTGCTCTTTAAGTCCTTCCGGTGTGGACTGTGCGCGCGCGACAACAGCACGACCTGAGCGTACTTCGCCGCTGAGGCATCGCTGGTCGCCGAATGAAAACATAGTTCTGTTTATCACTTATTTATGGTTACATGTTAAGCTTTAAACGTTTAAATTCATTGATCATGTGATCACGGCATTTTGCTGAAGGCGACATTATAAATTTTATTCCTAAAAAAAACGTGTCTGGTTGTTTTTAGCAATGTTTTCGAAAATAACTCTTTACATTTTGCATGAAGAAGCTCGAAATGTTTAAATAACGTCAAAATCATAATAGCAATCATTCGCTGAATAAGAATTATTTTTGACTCTTTTAGTTTATTGTATAAAAAATAGTAAAGACTGCGTATCGGGAAAAGTTGTGAAAATTTCTGCTATTTTAAAAGTATTATTCATTCTCAGAAGTATTTTTTAATTTAAGTATATGCACAAGAACGTGACTTTTCTATGTTTTATTAAAGACAATATTTGTTGGTATTTGTTAATACTATAACACGTGTCGAACTTATTTTTTCATCGTTAGGAGTATGTTGAAATGTTAAACCTGCCTCTGCCTTAGGGCCCTTGATCGGAATTGATGAGATGGGCCCTTGATTGCTTTCGGAGAGTAAATTAGTTTATTGTCCTCCACGTGGTCGTATGCAATTTGTAACTGCTTTTTTGACAATAAAATTTATTATTTTTATTATTATAATCACTATTTTTAGTTTATTTTGCCTATTGCAGGAAATGGAATGTTTCGAAGGAAAATATAACAGCAAGAAAGAAACTGGACAAAATTTCATGTATTCTGTTCCTTTGTATATTTTTTGTCAAGCGAACACCTTTTATAACGTGTTAAATTTGTTACTTTTTAGTTATAACTTGATAAAAAATGCACTTTCGCAGAAAATCTTTCGTTACAAAACGAAACGGTAAAAATTACGACAAATTACTTCCTACCCTTTTTTCTGTCGGACAAAATAATTTTCCAGTTACAACTTTTCGAAATTATATCTAACAGAATTTACAAATTCAACACGATCTGATGGGTAGAGGAGTAGACTGCAGTTAATTTTTTTCCCGTGTAAATTGTACATATTTCATAACCATAATCGACAGCACGGGTGGTGTAGTGGTAGCGTCTTCGCTGAGCGGGAGAGCGTGGGTTCGAGTCCTGCTCGGCCCAGCTAGGTGAGGTTTTGAGCTGAGGTTTCCCTCACATACTCCAGTCGAGTGTCGGTCCGGCAACCCAACATCTCTCCTTCCCAATTCCCTTTACCGAGTTCATCGGCTAGGTGGAAGAGCCTGAAGACCTCATGGCCCGAACCTCCTTTCGCCAAAAGGCATAAAATAATTAAATAAATAACCAGACGAGAGCAAAGAATCACAACTTCTCCAAAACTTTCCGGGTAGAAACATCCAATGACTGGAGTATTATCGTAATTGTATTGTAAGCGTCTCTCTAGCGTTTCGTAGCACTGCTGGCTTCGTTGTCTCTCGCCGCTCCTCTGTCACTAATACGATCTGTTGCAACTGCTCCAACTGCTCCGACTGCTCCGGCAGCGTCCTCTCGCTGCGCGTCCTCTGTCCTCGAGTGTTTTTGCGCTCACACAAAACCTGTCGGCAGCTTCGGTAATGCATATTAATGCCCCTAGAGGCAGATGCTCTCTACGATGGTTCATCCACCAATCAGGATGTTCCATTTTGAAAACGTGCTTGCTCGCAAATATTGTAACAAAAATAATATCAAAGCATGTCGTTATATTCTTTTTGGTACCGAGAGAAAATTTCATACATATTTACGTTTTTATGAAATATATTACTAAGATATTTTCGAAAAAATATTTAATTGAAAACCGTAGTATTCTTTCCGATAATTTTCGCAGCTTCGGCAATGAATATAAATGCGGTCTCGTCTATGTGTAAGTGCTATTTCTAGTGACAGATGCTTTCTAGGATGGGCATCGGGAGCGTTGATCTAATTAGCGTGTTCCATTTTGGAGACACGCTTTACTTACTAATATTATAATGGGATAAATATCCAAGCAGTTATGTAGTTATATTTTTTTGGTAGTGAGACAAACTTACAAATATTTTTATGATTTCATAAAAAGTAATTGTAAAATATTTTCAAGGTATAATATTCCACTGAAATTTGTAATTTCATTTTTTTAACACACTTGAAGTTGGTGATTTCTGGTGGAATGTGAAAATAATTGCTGCATTTAAAAATATTAACCCAATTTTTTAATTTTTTTTTATGTATGTCTATCGACTATCATTGAATTAAAACGTGATTTTAATCTTACAATTACAAGAAGAAACGCATTTTGCTTTTGACAGAAATGTTGTATAGAAAGAAATAATTGGAAATAATGCATGTAAGAAGGGAAGAAGCTAGAGAACAAGAAGCATAGGTATTCTCTCACCACCATTTTGGTTCTTAGCTCGGCTCATGCATATTGTGAGTTTCATGAAAGCGCATAGATAACAATAGTTCCCTGAGTGACTTCAGATAATTTCAGAAGGAAGCCTGTAGTTTTTCGTACGAAATGTTATGTTAATAATAAATGTTTTCTGTTATTGACGTAGGTTTAAAATGCAATTTAATTCGTGTTTGTCAACACATGTTCACGACATAGAAACAAATTACAACACAAAATGATCATGATCCTTCAAATTAACAATTTAAGAATTATTGAACAATGTAAACGACCCTGTAATGGTTGAACCCTGTAATTCACCGACAGTGGTGGTCTACTTGTAGAGTCTTCGCTTCCACGAGCGTGGAAATAAAGTCTGCTCGACGGAACTACGCGAGGTTTTCAGCTGGGGTTTCCCTCTCATACTTCAGACAAACGTCGATTCGGTGCCATAAGTTCCCCGTCAATCCAGAATCTCTCCTTCCTAATTCCCAAGAGCTGGTCTCATGGCCTGAACCTCGCCAAGAAAGTATAAAATAAATAAATAAACACTTCTTAACACTCGCAAAGTTAAAGATGTTGTCTAAACCTTCCACATGGTGTTTACGTATAGAGCGGCCATGCTGTCGAGGACTGTCAACATCTATAATAGAGCCTAAATGGTAGTAAGAGAATACGTATTCTTAGGACGCAAAGAGAAGAGAAAAGCGAAGCGGCGAAGGGAGCGGCGCGACTCCGTTTATGTTCGAGCGACGATAAAAGACGTCATCAACACGTCTGCGCATGCGCACATACTCAAAAGTCTCTCAGCCTGCATTCAGCTGATCGGTCAACATAACCACAAAAGATACGCATAGAATTTATTTCCATAGTCACATCGTGAGCTGTTGTTTTAATCCATTTCATCTCACAACGGAACCCTTCAGTGGACGCAACTTTTATCAATTTGCTCGAAATCCATCTCGGAACAATGTAATTAAATCTCGAAGCCGTGACATCAATGATGAAAGAGTACCAAAAGAATTTTCATTGCATTTATCGTTGATCGCAGCGTCGACATATCGTCACGTGAAGGTTAGCGTCCCTTGCCTCGTCTCTTTCCTCTCCTATCGCTGATCATCGCTGCAACATAATCGAACTCTTTTCAGTTGTCTTCAGAAGAAGAAGAAGAAGAAGAAGCGAGTTTAGGAAACAAGTGAAGAAGCAGAAGATCAAGTGAAGTCGAGGATCGTAGAGAGAAGTCGTGTTCCGCTCCGTTGCGCGGCGCTAATGATCGGAACAATGGAGCGTTGTGCAGCGCGGTCACGGGACCTGTTTCTAACTGCTCCCTTCTCCTCTTCTTCTCCATCATTGATCGCTCTCTCCGTATGCCTCTCCAACTGTCGTAGAGATCATTGGTGGGTCGCGTGAATAATTGCTTACACGGCGAGAAGTAAGAGACGAAGATCCAAAGAAATGAAACGAACGGAATTGAAATAGAAAAAAAATAATTCTAAAATTGATTTAACCCATCACGCTGTTTCATTGTAAATGGGGAATGAAGCGTGCTATTGAAGCTAGTGTACACGGGGCGATAGGAGATAGGGTTGTTGTTAGTAAGGCGGGTCGGTTACCAACACTTGGCCCATGTGGAGATGTTATTAGGAGATGTCACTAAGAGTAAGGAGAAAGGATCACTTGTGATTGAAGTGACACCGTAAAGTCAGTGACGCTGTTAGATGACAACTAACGGAATAACTCTAAGAACAGATGAAACTATTGTATGAGTTGACGAATTGTCCTAAAGACAGTAATAGGTCTATTGTTCGAAAGGCTGTTACAAACTGCGTATGACCGCGTGGAGGACAATACACCAAATTGTGAGACGTCTTTTGATTGTATTTATACCATGAAGTATCAGTCTGTGATTGGTGTAGGGTGGGAAACTTGAGTTCGGACTGCCTTGTTGGATGCGCTCTACAGCTCGCGGTAGTACATTAACTGATCTGAGGTTGTACAAGCGCGGTTGACTCAATTTTAACGTCTTTTAAGTTGAATTTAGTTAAGGCTATTGGGACGATAAAGCTACTTTAGGTCTTTTAGGTCGAATTCAAGTTTCAGGTTCGTTCAAAATTTAGTACAGCGTTATCAAACTATTATTTTTCCTCGCAGAATCGTAATTCCACTTTTTTTTAAGATTCAATGTATTTTTCGTAAATATTAGTAAACGTTTATTTCTAATTTTTCCCTTTAATGAGAACATCAGCCAGAGGATGAGTGATGCCATTTCCTGTAGCGCTCAACTAGTCCCTCTCATCACTAATCAGCACACAATCCTGCAAAACAATATGGAAATTAGGCCTGGCATAATCCCTACAGCAATTTACCACGTGTGTAATGGGCATCATGATTGACAATCGACGTATCCCTATAATTGCGGGAGAGGAGTCTCAGTCGTTCCTAGTACAGTTTCCTCTATCACAGTTTTCAATCAATGTGATCCTCCTTTTATTAGGGGATGAAAAAAGAATAAATTCAAATCATACTTGATTTTAAAAATTCACTTTCATTTTTCTTGAATTCATCTCCCAATTTTTTTTTCAAAACATACTAATTTCGATAAAAATTTGGAGACACTGGGAGCAATTTTTAAATGAATTGAAGTTGGAGATTACCGTTTACAGATTTCATAAAAAACTGTTTTTTCTTGTGTGTTACAGGCCGAAACGCATAGGTGGTGGGTATTAGACAACACTACCCTCTCAATGCTATTATATGGGGCAAATCATTTCGCAAAAGGCACTTAGATTTAAACTTAAACGTAAATTTCGACCTTTTTGATGTTTTATTGTGCTAATAAAGCAAAGTGTGTGTTTCGAGGTGGAGGTCTGTACGACTTGCGGAAGTGGGAGAGATTTCTTATACAAGAGTATTTGTAGCAGTCGTAGCGCTGTCGCCAGCAGAGTTGGAGGAGTTCTCTACTATCCATTTCAAGTGCTTCTTGCGTACATTCATTTCAAGTGTAAACGCACCAATGATATTGCCTTTGTCACTCGCACAACGTAAATTGAAAGACTATCTTAAGGAACGCTTACACTTATATGCATGTATGAGTGATTTGTATGAGACACATGTATGAGACGCAAGCTTTCGAAAGTTCGCGATTTGTATGAGCTCAGACACTTCTACCTCATACATGTATTCGGCAGCGTTTACACTTCGCGATTTGTATCAGGGAATTATTCGTGTGTTGCAAGGGAAGAACACAAACTAATCTATTAATCTACTAAAGAAATTCACTAATCTAAACATAACCAATTCACATAATATGCACTACTCAACGCTTAAGATTCCAGGAATAAATACATTATGTGAAATACGTATGACGACAATGACATAACCTACAAAAGCACAGCTAGAATGTAAACAAACATGGCGGATCGCGTACTGAACGTGAGTTCCGCGCATGCGCAAATGCGTTCGCGACTTGTATGCGCATACATGTATATCCTGAATTGAGCTCCTTACAACATGTATCAGGATTTGTCTGTGGAGCTGTCGCGCGACATGTCAAAGAGTAACTATTTACCGCAGCTCATACAAATTGACATGTATCTCAGACATGTCGCTCAATCATGTATACTAGTATAAACGTACCTTTACAATCATCCCACACTCAGGAAGCGACCTTCTAAACCTTTCTTTACTTCCGTAAAAATCTACAAGTTGGGATTTTAATTTCCGACAGGCTGTTCAACACACGAGCGCTACCCTCTGCCATGACGAACGCGTACGTATAATCCAAAGACTGACAATGTGTGTTCGAGACGTCTGTAAGAGAGAGACAATTGAAGAGATGTCGAGACCGCTGGCCTCGGGTGAACGGGTTAGTCTCAGCCGACGGACTACTACCATTCGCTTAAATATAAATAGACACAACCGTCTCTGCTGTAGATTGTCCGTCATAACATGAGACAGAAGATACTTTTTTCATTTATTTTTGTCACTGTCAATTGTGATAGCCTTGTCTACGATATAATTATTACAGAGTTATGTTCGTTCAATATGGTTCTTCTTTCTGTACCGTTTGCTTCATGTTCCGGAACCCGTCTCAGAAGATACTCAGAGATAATGCTCTTTCGCTGGCACATCCGCTTGGAGGGGGGTGGGGGGAAAGGTGTTACTGCGCAACGACTTGTGAGCAGCAGTCAGCAGTCAGTGAGGGGAATCGAGTTCCCCCACCTAAGAAGATGTGCGAGAGAGAGAGAGACGTTACATCATTTTCCCCTCCGGACAACCGGTGTATTATCTTTAAGTATATGTCTACGACGTGTCAAAAAAGTCAAACTCTCCCGCAACAGACCCTTGTACTCGTTTTAAAGCAGGTTGAGTAGGTCTCGGAGTCAGTCTGGTTGTTGAGGTGTCGTGTGGAAAGCGGCTACGACGTGTGGAAAGTGAAATGTTTTTTCAGTAATGCCTGACGATGTTTGCAGAAAGGTAGTAGTGGGACCCCTTTGGGTTCCGCCAACTGAAACTACGCCACCTCTACCACTCGATGCTGCGCATTGGCCTGAAGGTGGGACGAGCCCTTAATCCAAGTTAATCAAGTCTCTGAGAAGTGTATTTGTTTTTCTTTATTTTTATTCTAATTGTTTTATCACACAACAATAACAATGCATAATAATAACGAAGAAAAAACATGATTTAATTTGTATCTATAAGTTCATAATATAGTACCAACATTATTCAGGAACTCGCTTGACTCGTTTGAAATGCATAAGAGCATTAAGTACAAACATGGCGACCGAACGAAACGGTTTCGCGATTTATACATCTAACGTCAGAAAGAGTTAAATAATATTTTTCAAATGTCCAATGGTAACCTATAGATATAAGTAATGAAAAAAACACTACGGGAAATGCACTACGAATCAAAGTAATCTTCTTTCACTTTCGTGATTTAAAAGTTGGTCTTATTTTGTAAATAAAGGTTTTCTCCATAAGACGAAATGTATTACACCATCAATTACGATTGTAATTATTTAATTTAAATGGCCGGTGAGATATATTTTTTAAATCTCAACTTCGGAGTCCCTACTCGTGGAGGAGCGTTAGCGCATCTGCGGCCGGAGCAGAAAGTCCCGGGTTTGAGTCCCGGTCCGTCGCAATTTTCGTGTCTGTTGACGTTACTTTTTTAAAGTTGAAATCGCAGTAAGTACATGTTACTCTATTTATTCTTTTGCCGATTAAAGATTTTTTAAAACCTGATTTAATTCTACCTACGCTG
>NNCF01127911.1:291531-334011 GCA_002313205.1 Laupala kohalensis | reverse complement strand
GGGGGGGGGCAAAAAATGAGAAGAATAAGGAAAATGAAAGATACCCTAGCCTTGATAGGGTCGGGATCGAAAAGAACAAGAGGTGACCAAGGGAGGTCGGGAAAGAGAAAGGAAGGAGCATGGCACAAGTAAGTGGAAGTAATGCCAGACTCAGCCCCATGTTTGCCAAACACGTACTTACTAGATGTAAGTCCCTTGGGGAGGGGGGGGGGTTAAAACCAATTGTGAGGAGTGGAGTATTATTAACGTGTAGAGAGACACTTCAAATGCAAACAGTTTGGGATGAACGGAGAGCTTGTAAAGCTGGGAACTAAGATTGTTATGTTCGAGTTGATAGGATGGTAATTGAGAGCAAATAAACGCAAGAACGAAGTTACCGTTAGAAGTTTCTCTGCAAGTGAAGTAATCGGAGTAGGGAAACCTTCGCGTAGAGAGAACGAACAAAATGCTCTCTTCATTTTACGAACAGAGTCAACAGTTTGTAGCTGTAAGAAGGCGGCTCTCACTGTGTCCTAATGACCACATAATGTCTTCACCTAAGATAAAATATTTCTCGCACTCTTTGTTTATGCTCTATTAAAGATAATTCACTTACCTCAGTCGTGAATCTAGACTGAAATCAAGGGGGCTAACCGGGGAGCATCCTTGTTTAAAAATTATTGTTTTAAAACACAAATTTTACAAGTATTACCTTTAAATAAAATGCATCAAATAAATAATTAACAATTAACGATCTGGTATTATTAATAAAAATAAAAATTATTTGTTAAAGTTATGAACATGGTATTATTAAATTTATTAATCTTTTATTATTAATAAGAATTATATTATTAATAACAATAACATTTATAACAAATAACAGTTATTAATCTGGCGACACTTTTACAAAGCATGCCATCTATCAACTTCAATTTTATCTGTTAAGAGTTGAGGTGCAATGGGGGTTTGGTTATAGCCCCCACCTCCACCCCTTAGATCCGCCGTTGCTTACAATATGGCGTCGATATAATTACCGTGTAAGTGACCCCGCTTAGATCTACGTCGAACCCGCTCTGGTGGATGGTTTCGTCGAAACTGTGTCAATACGTTACATGGACCATCAGCAATGAAAATAATAGTTCAAATTTCGACCACGAGGCGAGGAGGAGGCATATAAAAGACAAAAAAAAAATGCAAATTGGAAACACAATTTTATTACTCACACATATGTTCAATATGCATTCCATTTGTGTCAATTTGCAATTCCTTACAGGTCAGGTCCATGGAAGAAGTATTCGGACTTCCTGAATTGAAAGAGAGCAAAAGTGTAACGCGTCATGTTCCTGCGATCGATCGAGAAATACTTCGTGCTACTAATGAAGACGCCGTGACACGCTTTGAACACGTGATTGACGCGAATGGAACAAATGCGTGTTGAACCGATGTGTTTCCAATTTGTCTTCCAAATGCTCTCTCCTCACCCCGTGTTCACATTTTGAACTATTTTTTCTTGCAGATTTCTTGTCCCCGTGATTCATCTGACGTATTTACCAAGTTTCGACGAAATACGTCCACGAGAACGGTCTCGACGTAGGTCTAAACGGGGAAACTTTAATTATAATCACTCGGTACTTTAATCATATTTAAAAGTAGTACCCTGGTAAAAGTAATCGTTTTCGAGTTTTATTGTTTGTTCCATTGATCTATTTTATTTCGAATCATTTTATAATCGAGTCATTTGAGGAATGATAGTTTTCTGTAAGACCAGGTAAAGGAAATATTTTCCCCCGACAGTTTGACATATGCTTCTCATTCAGCGTAACATGAATGAATCCGAATCCATACAGAATTATTTTAAGAAGCCATTATTAATAAATGAATAAATGTAGTGTCAAAAAAGCAAAAGTTACAAACTGCAATTATGACCACAAGGAGGGCAACAAACTGATTTACTCTCTGGAAGCAAGCAAGGGACAGTCCCATCGATTCAAATGAAGAGCTGTGAGGCAGTGACGGAATAAAAACTTCAGCTTTACACTCTTAAGATAAGAATAAAATCTTTGCTATGCGTTATAATGTCCACATGATATCAACACAAAACGTCGCTAGTGCGTGTTATTATCGATCTATAGATTATACGAAATATTTTATTAATGAATCCTAACTATTAAAATAACTGTAACTTCGAGATAAATCATTAAGAAATAGACCGTCGCCTCCATGCAAGAGCTTAGAGAGCGTGTATATAATATCCGTCTTTACTCGAAGGAAAACCTGAGAAAAACCCAGGCCATAATGATATTCTGACTAGTCTCATAGAGAGATGTTACTTCGGGACAGTACTGACAATGAGCTCTTTAACAGGTGTTGGAAGGGTAGTCTAGTTGAACAAGATGAAGGTTTTACGACCCATCAACCGTGCAATGGTAGTCACGTGACTTTTAACCTCAGTCTTCTTTCTTCGTCTCGACTCGTTGATTAACTAGAAGGTACTTTAAAGGGTGATAGTACAAAACTGCACTTTTGTATTTTCTGAATTTCCTTCAACATTTTCCTGGTACGTTTTGTATCACTTTCATATTATCTTTAATGAAGATCTAAGCATGGCTCTGTCATCTGACCACTAACCTAATTTACTGCAAATTTCAAAAATTCACACTTTGAACAATTTCTATCTCCAGTATAAATTTTTGACGCAGGTCGAAAGTAATTGTTACTCACGCATTGTCGCCTTCATTAGTCCAGACACTTTTCGTTGCTTCAATTGAAAGAAAGTGCGGGACATACCTGGAAAAAAGAAAAAAAATGTATTAACCATTTGATTGCCTATCTATGTCAAATAATTTTAAAAATTCAGATGAAAGCAGACTTATACTGGCATTTGAAATATGCAGACTTTCCCTATATCACAAGGAAGTTTTAACTACCACATACAATACGCGGTGAAACATCTCAAACTTCTTTTATGGGTCCATAAAATCAAGATTCAAATTACATTAGTGGCTTCATTACATTAAACTTTTGATAAAGACGTATGACCGTGAACTTGTAGTATTTGTACATTTTGATACTGCACAAAATTGGAAAATATGGTTCGTCTGGGATACTTTCAAAGTTTACTTTTAATACTCGTATTAGTTCATAAATTTATTGGATATTTTTATCCCTATTTTCCAAAAACGGTTTTGACTCTTGTTCGCTAACACCTCACGGATTTAGGCCGTAGAAGCGTGGAAATAAAATCACTCAGAAAGAAATAATAATAATAAACTTTATTGTCAAAAAAGCAAAAGTTACAAACTGCGTATGACCCCGTGGAGGCTTATAAACTAATTTACTCTCCAGAAGCAAGCAAAGGATGTATTCCATCAATTCCGATTCAGACCGTAAAGGCAGAAGCGGATTTAACATTTCAACAAACTCTAACGATAAAAAAATTGTTAGACACGTGTTATAGTATTAACAAATACTAACAAATATTGTATTTAATAAAACATAGAAAAGTCATTTCACAAGAACGTATTATTATCAAACTATAAATCATTCGGAAAATATTGTTGATAATTCGTAACTATTAAATAACACTATATTCGCTAATAATTATTTCAATTGATTACGCCCCTTGGAAAGAGTCTAGTGAGTTGTTATAAAAAATCCGCCTCTTCCCGAAGGAAAACCGGAGAAAAACCCGAACCAGTATAGGAAATGAGAAAGACGAAAAGCAAAGTTAATTTAACTGATTTAATGAAATGTTCAAATTAAAGTTATCTCAAAACAATGACACCAGTGATTTTGGGGACTCGAAACCATGATGTAGGTGCTAGAAGGTGTGTCTGAAAGATCAATTACTATCATTTGTAGTAAGAGAGAGTACCACTTTTCTAGGCTTCGCCGTCGCTGGCGAGTAGTGGTTGTATGACTTCCAAATTTCTATGAAATTCTTTGACTAAAATTAATTTTATATTACCCAAGGGAGTCAGTCATTAGTTTTGCGAATAACGTATAAGCATCTTTTTACCTTCTCATATACATAGTATATAGAAATTTTTGTAATCGTGAAAAAATTCGAAAGTGAGATTTCGACCGAAATATCCATTTTGGTTATCCGATTGAGGAAAAGAGGTTTTTGACTTATTGTCTGTCCGTCTGTGCGCAGCGTTTCTGAGTAAATGAATCAATCAATTCAACTCGCATTTCGTATCCAAGGTAGAATTTACTTGTTGTCGATGCACGCGGTCTATTCTTTTACTTTAAAACAAAGGGTACTCCACATGAAGGTCAAATTACTCTTTTAAATGTTTCTCAAAAATCGCTCCAGCGAATTTGCATAAATTTTCTGTACGTAAGGTGCATTACATACGCATTAGCGAATTTTCGTTTGAAAGATTGGTATAGCAGTAAAATAATTTCCGTCTACTACACTTACACATTAGTTTAATGTTTCAAGAAGCTTGAATAATGTTCAGCAGAGTAAATGAACCAAGCACAAGTAGAATACACTTTTTGTAAACTGAAATGAAAGATATGATAATGATAAAATACATAGAAGGACAGCAAACGCACTGCAGATACGAAAATACATCACTTTCTATCTATAACGAAATTACATTTACATCACACTTTTACGATATTTGTTGTCACTCTATGCTGCAGAAACTTATAAGGGAAAGTGTGTGTAATGAGTTTCCACTACAAGTTTTATTTGTAAATTATTTATATTGAATATATCTCTAAAATTTGTATCGTTTTAATATGTGGACGCCTTGACTTCTCTTTTGTTTACCATCTCGTGTCACTCTTCCGTTGCACGTTCGTCATGATGATATCTGATGTCGATTTTCGTGACGCATGAGAATCATTCAATTCAAATCAACTCAGGACCCAAACCTCACCGTCTCAGATTTTGATAAAACTTGGTGGGGAGGTACCAAGAATTAAGGCAAATATTATTGTAAATATTTCAACCCGTTCGGAGTTTACTGCAGTGTAAAATTTAGCCAAAAACACCAACAAAAGAGGTATACACAATACATTTGAATTGAAAGTGTCAGATTATATTTTGATACACTTTGATATAATAACGTAGGTCAGAATTTAGAAACGTTATATTATCACCTTCCAGAATAATTCAAAGTTTTGGGTAAAACAATTTGGTGAGTTTTATTTAAACATAACACTGTTGAAACGTGTTGAAATATTACAATATTATTGGGTTTTTTGTATCAGTCTACATGGTGTCAGCATCTATATCAAATTTTGTCAAAATACGAGATGGTCAGATGTGTGAGAATAGCTTTGATTTTATATGAAATTGACCATTATGTTTTGTGAGAAGTTCCCGGCGAGTAGTTCAAGACTGACAATTCAGGAAGAGTAACTTTATAACCACAACTCAACCTATAAATAAACAATATTTTAACTTGCCATAAATGTACCTACACGTCTTAACTGTTCAAAATCGCGTTGTTTTGATTTTTTCCTATTTTGTTTTCGAGTTATATTATTGTAATGCGTTGCGACGTATTTTTGTCAAATACATACGTTCAGGTATTTCGCAATATACCCTGAACAAATTGTTGTAGACACTTCATTTCGATGTCATGGAATTAAAAATAAATGAGGTTTTTAATTACATAGATTTCCTTAAATTCATCACATGTTTCACACTTGTCATTGTCGACATTAGCGGATCCATGAGGGGGGGGGGAGGCTATGCTCCCCTACCCATTGGACCTGAACTGTAAATAGATAAAATTGAAGTTGATAAATAAACTTTAAATAAATAAATAAACTTTATTGTCAAAAAAGCTGTTGCAAACTGCATATGACCACGTGGGGGATAATAAACTATGTTACTAACAACTACTAAGATAAATGGCATACTTTGAAAAAGTGTTACCAGATTAATAATTGTTATTAAGTATAATTGTTATTAGTTATGTTTGTTTTTGTTATTAATAATACCAGATGAATGAAATTAATAATAACAGAGTAATAACTAATAAATGAAACGGGCAATTTATTGAAGTTTTTGTATTTGTAATTACCAATTTTTTGATTTAAGCAATTTTAAGTGTAAAGATTAGTGCATCATTTCTTGTTTATTATTCTTATTATGTATGCATGTATGTATGTCCTAGATCACAGGAATGGCACATTATCGATTACTTTATTATACGAACTAAAGATTTGAAGGAAGATCTAAGATGCAGAGTTATGAGAAGAGCAGAATGTAGCTCCGGTCATCGAATGATGAGAGCAGAAATCGTATGGAATCTAAAGAAATATCACCGTCAAAAGTAAAAGAACGCATTCACGTACGACTTATCTGCATTTTAGAGGGCGTATCTTGCAGAGTTACATTTGAAAACCAATTGCAATCACTGGACAACACAACAGTGGAAGAAAATGCTGACGTATATAGAGAATGACAAATCTTCAAAAATAAATACCTAAACGCTGCGAAAACCACACTGTAGAAGAAAAACAGCGAGAGGAGAGAAAATGCAGACACCATTCACTCCATATTAAAAGAGAAGAAAGAGGTCCATACTCCCACTGATAGTAAGAACAGACACTTCCAAGAGGTCCGTAAAAACTGTCAACAACTACGACTCTTTTTTGTGGGGCTTTACGGATCGTCGACATCAAAGTCGAGGAGATGATGTTTGAACTAGCGGAATGAAGGAACTACAAGGTTTTAGAGATTTTAATGATGCGCATAACCTTTATAAAGGCATCCGATCCATCATTGGCCCAATGAAAAAATCATTAAATGTGGTTAAAAGTAAAGGAGGAGAGCCTCTGATTAACAAACCTGAACAGCTAGAAAGATGGAAAGAGCATTTTCAAGAAGTATTGAACCAAGACAATCCCGTTCAATCTAATATCCCCGCTTTTCCTGCCAAACTAACCGAAAATATTACTGTAGAAGCACCAAGCGAAGAAGAAATCACCAAGGCAGTCCAATTTCTCAGGAATCATAAAAGTGCTGGTGATGATGAGATTGTTGCTGAGATGATTAAAGCAGGAGGACCCACATCTACAAAACTTTTACACGGATTTCTGAAAGAAGTACCACATGATTAGAGAAACGCCAAGGTCATACCTATTCACAAAAGGTGTGATAAGGCAAGCTGAACAAATTATAGAGGCATATCACTTCTTTCAGTGCCAGGAAAGATTTGGTCAAGGATTGTATACAACCGTCTAATGTCATTGGCAGATAAAGTACTCCATGACGGACAAACTGGGTTTAGAAAAGAACGCTCTACAATTAACATGATTTTCTCAACAAGACAAGTCGTTGAAAAGACCATAGAGCAGAATACCACCCTATGCATTGCCTTTATCGACATTTCAGAGGCATTTGACTCTGTAAATCGAGACCTCCTTTACAAAGTGCTACAACAAATGAAATGTCCCCTAACTACTCCATCAATCCTTAAAAGTCTACATGATCAGACCAGTGCAAAAGTCAGGGTGGATGGAGACTTCTCAGATTCATTCCTAGTCACAACTGGCGTTAAACAAGGCTGTGTTCTGGCACCACTTCTCTTTCTTCTGTATATTCACACCATAATGCACAATACAATGTCCCGAACAAACATCGGCATAAACATCTGCCATCGAAGTGATTCAAATCTATTCTGCAAGCAAAATCTCAAAGCCAAAACCAAAGTAAGTCACAGTAAAATTCAAGAATTGATGTTTGCGGATGATTGTGCCCTCATTGCAAGCACAACTGAAGATCTACAAATACTTCTAAATACATTCGTAAAAGCAACACATGAATTTGGATTAAAAGTGAATTTACAAAAGACAGAGATAATGTTTGTAAATTGTCAACCTCAAAATCTATATGTGGGTGAAGAGTCATTAAAAGTAGTCGATAATTTCAAGTACCTAGAAAGTTACATCAACAATAGGGGAAATATGAAAAAAGAAATTGAGAATAGAATAAATGCAGCGAGTACAGCATTTGGAAAGCTGTATCGCAGAGTTTGGAAGTCACATAATCTGAGTTTAACAACAAAATTATCCATCTATGAGACGGTAGTTATCAGTACTCTTCTCTACTCAGAAGAATGTTGGACTACATTAAAAGAGCACCTCAACAAACTGAACAGTTTCCATATGCGTTGCTTACAAACCATACTCAAGATCAGTTGGAGAGATTATACTAGAGCGAGCGAACATATTGAATATTAAAGACCTTGTCCAAAACAGGTGCCTCCGCTGGCTAGGACATGTCAGTAGGATGCAGGAGGATCGCCTGCCGCATAAAATAGCGTTCTGCGAACTTACAACTGGACAAATAGCTCGTTGTAAGCGTAAACGAAGATGGACTGACGCTGTGAAGCAAGATTTGAAACAGTTGGGTATTCGTACAACTACTTGGAGAGAAACTGCTGCTAACAGGGGAAAATGGAGAAGTGCTGTGAAAGTACTAATACAAAGCAACCACACCAGAAAAGTAGAAAAGGCCAAAACCAACAGAGTAGAGAAACACAATATTCAAGAGAACTTTGAATGGAGCTGTCCACTCTGCTCCTTCAAAAGACAGGGAAGACAAGGAAGGCAATACGTAATGTCTCACATAACTCAAAAACATCCTATAACAGAACCTGTGAACACTTTAGATGATCCATTGACTTGCAGGCATTGCCAACAAACAACAAGGAGTAAAGTCGAGATGACAAGCCATCTTCGCCATAAACACCCAGATATCCCACAAGACAACAGCAGGAAACCTATCAAGATCCCACTCCTGCCAGCTTCCTGTAATATAATATCACACCCACGCAGGATACGCTTTCTTCAGCATCTCTACCAAACCCAACACCTCCATCTCCACCAGACTCAACACACCCCGACAATTTGACTTGCCCTGCCTGCAGCTGCAAACGTAAAATCGAGGCCGGATTGAAGACACATATGAGAAACAAGGAATGCAGAAGACAATTGGAGAGTGGCATCATCGGACAAGATGGACGCCGATAATCATGTATGTATGCGTGCATGCGTGCATGTATGTAAGTGGTTAATCAGAATAGCGAGCCAGATTGCCCGAGCCTCGCCACTTAATAAAGACATTATTATTATTATTATTATTATTATTTTATTCCGTTTAGAATCTGTTTTTTTGTCGTAGTGAATTACGGGCTATTATTATTATTATTATTATTGTATTAGACCCAGAATTTCAGGAAGAAATTTATAAACCTCTCAACAGAATGTGTTGAAATCTGAAGTCAGAAGAAAAACCTATGGAACCTCTGTTGATTTGGTGTGGAATGGCGCGAGGCGGTTAGAAAGAAGTCTATTGCAAAAAGGTTAAAAAGCTGACAATTAAGGAAACCCGATGCATTCACCTCGTTTTCCTGCGCGCGTCACGGGCCAATGATTGTCCTCTGTCGCAGGCGGTAGACCGTATTCCCTTCATCATGAATGAGCTTAACCGACCGGATGCCGGGAATAATTTAGGCGCATACCGTTGCATCGGCGATGCGCGCAGCGGCTAATTTGATGTTTATTGAATTGCGACGTTGCTTCGTTAACATTGATAAATGTAGATACTTTTCTGTACTCAATTAAGGGGAAACGCTGGTTTAAATATACCCGTTTCATCCCACAAATCGAAAATTAAATGCTATCGTCCTTCTTCAAGTTTATTTTATACTTAAAAATAACTACATCCCTAAGCACTTCTATTAAGGTGAGAGAATTGAATCCCGAAACGATCTGAAATCGGTACGTATAAGCAAAATAAAGTATATTTATTTTGATTTCAACCTAAAACACATACACCGGACATTTAAATGAAATAATTGCAATTATAATTCATGGTGTAATAGATTGATAAAACCCTTACTTACAAAATAAGACCAACTTAATAATAATAATAATAATAAAATTATTGTCAAAAAACAGTACACACTGCGTGTGACCAAGTGGAGGACAATAAACTAATTTACTCTCCGGAAGCAAGCAAGAGACCATCCCATCAATTCCGATCAAGGGTCTAAGGCAGAGGCGGATTCAAAAATTTAAGCAAAAAATTCCTAGATAAGATAAAAAGTTAGCTGCGAGTTATAATACTGAAGAATGTCAACATGTTTGTAACTTAACGCAAAAATTTACATGTAAAAGTTATTATCGAACTAGAGATTGTTCTGAGTATAGTGTTTAAGAATTGAAATAACACTAAATTCACGATTTATTATTACAATAAACATGCCCCTAGACAAAGCCTAGAGAACCTCTATAAGTGATCCGGCTCTACCCGAAGGAAAACCGGATAATAACCCGGGCCAGGATGGGACTACAGAATTTATGTACACAACCGTGCCAAAGTTGAGTACATNCAACACAATCATGCAAGAAAATAGTTTTTGAAATTGTTATAAGTTATTTAAAAAGTGCTACAGCAATGGCGTGATAAAGTACAAGACGGATTTAACTTTTATTAAAATCAACAAATTCTTTTATAGTGTAGAAGCACTGGTGCAGGAGGTAGTTTTTAACCGCGGATTTGAAGATATCTAATTTCATAATGACTTTTATATTCTTGGGCAGGGAATTATATAGAACGATTCCCGAATGATAAGGAGCCTTTTTGGCAAAGAGTGGTTGACACTCTAGGGCGATGAATATCACTACTATTGCGTGTATAGTGTTCGTGAACGAGACTGTTTCGTATAAAGAAAGGGTGGCACTTCAGTAATTCGGACTTAACAAACAAGACCGTTTCATAAATATAAATGCAAGGAAGTGTTAAGATATTTAATTCCTTGAATAAAGGTTTACAAGAGTTTCGGAGGTGAGATTTGCAAATTATCCGAACTATCGTCTTCTGAATTCTGAAAGTTTGAATACTTTGACCGGAATTGCCCCAGAAGGTAATGCCGTAACGTAAATGGGAGTAACAGTTTGCAAAATATACGCAACGGGAAATACGTGGACTAACTGCGTTAACTAAGATTCGGAACGCGTAACACAATTTACTTAATTTCGAATTAAGATTGACAACGTGACAATTCCATTTGAGATTGTCTTGAATATGGAGACCTAATAATTTTGTAAGCGTAACAGTTTTTAATTGTGTTTGTAACTTAACGCAAAAATTTACATGTACAAATTATTATCGAACTATAGATTGTTTTGAGAAAGAGAAACTTGTGGTAAAGATTTTGTATTACTATTGTGAAATGACATAGACACTGTTTTGTCAGTGTTTACAATGAGACGATTTGCATGGTACCAAGTCGAAAGGTTAGACAAAACGTTTTGTGCGTTGGCGTGTTTACATAGTAAATTAGTGTCATCAGCAAAAAAAAATTTTTTTTGCAATCTGATGTGGATGATGACATGTCGTTCACATACAATAAAAAGAGTATAGGACCGAGAATTGAATCTTGGGGTACTCCGCAAGTAAGTGACTTTTTTTCTGAAAGACAGCGCTCAAGTATTTTATTTTTAGTATAGGATATTTCTACTTGTTGATATCTATCTTTTAAATAAGAAGTTAGCCATTGATGTGGAAGTCCACGAATGCCTAAAGAATGCAATTTGGAAAGGAGAATTCCGTGATCGATGACATCGAATGCTTTGGATAAGTCAAGAAAAACACCCTGAGGATTTTCTCCGCGGTCTAGAGATGTGGTAACATCGTTTAAGAAGGAAAATATGGCGCTTGTAGTGGAAAAGGATTTCCTAAAACCGTGTTGATCATCAGAGAGAATGTTATTTTTTGATAAAAAATCTAGAAGACGCTTATAGAATAATTTTTCTAGGATTTTTGAGAAAGTGGGTAGTAGAGACATTGGTCGGTAATTTCCAATATTAAATTTGTTTCCTTTCTTGTATTAAGGTTTCACTTTAGCTCTCACAAATATTTTAGGAAACACCCCTTCAGATAAAGAACTATTAAAAATATTTATGAGTGGATTTAATAGAGCATGGGACGAAAATTTAACAACAAACTCAGGTATACCATCTATGCCAGTTGAAAATTTGTTTTTTAATGAACTGATGTTTGTTATGACTTCACTGGCGTTAGTTTCGGAAGTGAACATATAATTGGGTACGTGGGTGGATATAATTGAAGGACATTGTTTTGGATGTATTGAGTTCGTTATTTTACCAACTTCTGAAAAGTAAGAATAACACAAATTTTCGATGTCTTGAGGATTTGATACGATTTTGCCATCGTTTAGTAGATAAATATTTTCTTCGCGATTTTCAGAAGTTCACGTGTAATTTTTAACAATATTCCACATGGCTTTCATCCGGTTGTTCGATTTTAGTACCTGCCTGTCGTTTTCCATAACTTTAGCTGCATAGAGTACTTTACGAAAATAATCATGGAATTTGGGTGGTTGGTTATAGAGTTTTGAATGATAATATAAACGGCGTTTGTTTTTTTAAGAAATCCTTATCCTTTGGGTGATCCATCTATTGTATTTCTTTGTGTTAATTAACTTACGTTTTATGGGAATGCTAAAGTTATAATGCTTTAGGAATATTGAGATAAATACGTTGAATTTGTTGTCGGTGTTTTGGCAATGGTAAACATCTTTCCATGTTTCTTCACGCAAATAGATTATGAATATGGATTGATTTGTGTCATTAAACTCTCTTGAAAACTTGTAGAGGATATTAAGTGATTTTAGTTTATTATTAATAGTCAATACTTGAGCAAGGTGTTCACTGTATCCGGCGATAAACACTTCAGAGAGATTCCATTGTTGACGAGAATTTGATCTAGTAATGTTTGAGATGATCTGGAGAGGCGAGTGGGGTCGTTTATCGTAGTAATAAGGTTGGTTGAAGGAATCGATTAATTTGTGAATGTGCAGAGTCTGATGTACTCAAGAAATCGATGTTGAAATTATCACATATAACGGTAGATTTAGCAGATTTAAGTGTGATATGTTTTAAAACAATTTCGAAGTTCCGAAAAAAAATGTCATGATCTGATTGAGGAGGTGTAGAAATACACAAAACAACAATACCGGTGTCGGTCAGATTAACTGCAGAAAATTCGAAGTCACTATCTATGCAAAAATTCTCGTAATCTGGCAGTGGAGAAGAATATTTTCGGAATGATTTATAGCTTGATAATAATACATACTTGTGAAATGACTTTTCTATGTTTTATTTAATGCAATATTTGTTGTCATTTGTTAATACTAAAACACGTTTCGAACAATTTTTTTTATCGTGAAGAGTATGTTGATATGTTAAATCTGCCTCTGCGTTAGGGCCCTTGGTTAGAATTGATGGGATGGTCCCTCGCTTGCTTCCGGAGAGTAAATTAGTTTATTGTCCTCCAAGTGGTCATAAGCAGTTTGTAACTGCTTTTTTGACAATAAAGTATTTTTTTTTCAAAAACTTTAGTAATATAAATTGGAGCTCTAGTGCCAAATAAAGCTGAAGTGGGTGATTGCGACCAGTCAAGGGTCTTGAAGAAATGGTTTCCTTTACTTTTTTATTGCTTCTATGCTTTGTATCAAAATAACAATTCGGAGATGAAGCTTTTATCTTCTTGAAAATACAATATCTTTAGAATTTAATTAGAACTCTTTTGGTGTATATTTTGTTTAAATATTTTGCACCAGCGATTGCTAAAATGTGTGTGCTTTGAATTAATTTCTCTGTTCGAGGACCTAAATATAGTTTTCTTGTCAATCTAGTATTTTTATTCACGTATGGGACTCTGTGTGTATTCATCCACTCTTATCACCAAAGTACTAGTATTTGGGTCATCTATTCAATTTTAAACCCTCATACAAAAACTTGATGGCACCCAAGAGAGAATTAGGTGTTATAGATATGACTATTACTTCAGCGTACGTGGAATATAAATATTATGGTTTCTGTTACACGTATTTTTTACTGTTTTTTCAATTTTTAATGCATTGGGTAGGAATAAAATATTGTTTTGAATTGAAGTGAATTTCGTTCTTAACGCTTACATTTCAGAGTATTAATCTCTAACATTCTGATAAAGTGTAGTGTAAAAAGAAATTTTGCTGAACGGTAAAATAAATTAATCTAAAATACGGGAATGAAACTCAATTTTCAAAAAAATATTTTGATCTCAATCGGTCTAAAAATATAATGAAATGTAAAGAAAACATTCATATTTTATTGATGTTCGTATAAAGGTATGTTTCTATTTGAAATCTTTTCAGTTTCCTATTACTAGGGTACTAAATCTTAATCAATTAAAGTATCACGTAAGGTATCAATTCACATTTCGTTAAAACATTGTATAAGTTGTGAAAAGACGTTGAACACAATTCCGAAATACGATATTCCATCGCGCTCATTCAGTGTCAAGTGATCCAATGACTTTTATTTGGACTATTTGCAATTGCTTTCATTTTGCGAATGCTTAAAGTACCACGCCAGATGATCTCAAGTCCATTTTTCTTTCTCTTTCATCTCATTTTATTTTATTGTAATAACAGTTGAAAAATCTAAAAATTTCTTATTTTTTGCGGAAATGTGCTGCACATAATTCATGATATCTCACCGTTGGTTTGCGATCTTTTAAAAATGAAAGTAGTATTCTCTTCAGAATATCACGAGCTTTCATAAAATGTATCTTACAATGAACGTCTCTGCAAACTAAAAATTATTAATCCATACTAACGTTTAAATGTGTAACGCGAAAATGCGTCTTTTTGGTTCCTAATCAGGACTAAACCACTGGACAAATCATGATAAAATTTGGCGAGGAGATAGTTTAGATGTCCAGGATGAACATCGGCTAACTTTTATTTTAAAATGTATGAAAAGAAAGATAGAAATGGGTTTTGACAATAAATGTCCATAAAATCGGAGTGTTATATTAGAGTACGCTGCTTAAACGGTTAGAAATAGGTGACAACTATAAATGGCAATATTGTTTGCCCCACAGAGCACGACAAAAAAGTCCGCGACAGCTTATGTCTATCTACAAAAAAACCTTAAATTATTATTAAAAATAGGAGTGTTAAAATAATTCAATTTAAGAAAGATATTTAAGAAGGAAAAAATCAATCATCATAAAATTTGATGATTATTATTTGCTTTGTGCGTTTAACAAGGAAAGAAAAAGCTTGTAAATTGTAAAATTTCGACGAATAGTTTAGATTTTACCAGAATTTTAATGAGACGGTGCGCGGTCTCGTGATGACTCGGAAGCCAAAATTCGACCGACGCGGCTCCCGCGAGATCTCGTGCAGTGTATACTCTAAGCTTTTGTATTAAATTAGTATTATTATGAATTTGAAAAATTTGGGATGTTGTACATGTTTTTAAAAACCAGTTAGTAAATTATTTTGATCTTATAATATAGATTTAATTTTTTCCCGAGTGAAAGAAGATGAGTCTAAAAGAGAACTCCCGAGAAACGCCGGGAAATCATAGTAATATATAAAAATATAAAATTTAATTATAGAAAACTAATTTATAGTAAAAATTTTTGAAAATTTTACAGATTCTTCTTTAGCATCATCATTGTAAGATTTACGATCTCAATGGGGTCATACAGAAAAAAAAATTTGCATGATAGACAATATTACAAGGGGAAAGAACTTTACTCTGAAAATCGTTATCTGTCTCGTACCCCACATCCCATTTCGAAGCCCACTCACTCCGTCCATCCCCCCCCCAACCCCATCATGGACACGAGACCAATTCCTTTCCACCCTCGCACCCCAACCCCCACACATTGCCCAAACGCATTATGACGAGAGCTCGCGTTCATTTGCGGCTTAACACAGTTAAGTGAACGCGGGGAGCGGGCAGATTAGGTCGCCTGATGCAGTGTAGCTGCCTCCTACTGTGTTATGGGGGCACACAGGGGTCGTCTATAGGGGCGATGGGGGAAGAGGGTCAGAGGCCGACGAGGATTGTTCCGACGGGAACGATGCTCCAAGATGAAGTCATAGCGATTGCTCACTACACTCTCTCAAAGAGTTGTCCTTGTAGCGCACGGTTACTGCGCTTGCTTGGCACTTAAATTTTTTTTGTAGCTTTTCACTTCAGTTCCCCAGTTTCTTTATAGCTCTGGCAATTGAAAAGCGATCCCTCCTTCTATCCAGTAATAATAATAATAATAAAATTATTGTCAAAAAACAGTACAAACTGCGTATGACCACGTGGAGGACAATAAATTAATTTACTCTCCGGAAGCAAGCGAGGGACCATCCCATCAATTCCGATCAAGGGTCTAAGGCAGAGGCGGATTCAAACAAATTCAGCAAAAGTTCCTAGATAAGACAAAAAGTTATCTGCGAGTTATAATACAAATAGAATGTCAATAATTTTACGCAAAAATTACATGTACAAGTTATTATCGAACTATAGATTATTCTGAGTATAGAGTTGAAAAAACACTTAATTCACGATTTATTGTTACAATAAACACGCCCCTAGACAAAGCCTAGAGAACCTGTATAAGAAATCCGTCTCTACCCGAAGGAAAACCGGAGAAAAACCCGGGCCAGGATGGGGCTACAGAATTAATGTACACACCCGTGCCAAAGATGAGTACACATAAAACTGAATTAATATGAGCCATAAGGCAACACAATCATGCAAGAAAATAGTTTTTGAAATTGTTATAAGTTCTTTAAAAAGTACTATAGCAATGGCGTGATAAAGTACAAGACGAATTTAACTTTTATTAAAATCAATAAATTCTTTTACAGTGTAGAAGCACTGGTGCAGGAGGTAATTTTTAACCGCGGATTTGAAGATATTCAATTTCATAATTTTTTTTTTATATTCTTGGGCAGGGAATTATTAACTTCTACTATTACTAACTACTCAACGTGAGCTAAGTTGCTGGTAAACCCAGTTAACCGATCCACCTACTAACAACAGCCCCATGTAGCTAAGCTTCAATAGCACTAATCTACATTTCCTGTTTACAAATACTGCAATGCAATAAAAAGGAGCGTCCCATTTCAAATTTGGAGTTACGCAAGGCTTCATATTTAATCCAGAAGCTTTCAATAAATTGCTCTAAAATTTTATTGTTTGTTTCTGTTTATAAATGTGAACTAGCAGAACCGAACGCCAGAAATTCACGAACACAGTTAAATACAATAAACAAAAAAAATATTCTAAAACTAGCTCTTATTAATAAAAGTGCTGTACTAAAAATTAAAACATAAGATTCATTAAAATTGAAAAGGAGAAAATTTTAAAACGCGACCCAATTGCTTCATATACACAACTAATTCAATTTATGTCATTAGCTTTGATCGATTTTCATACCTTTGATATGAAGCATTTGGGTTTTGATGGAAATCATCGCTATTTAAATCCACACTTATTTTCCAAACAAATACAAGTATTATGGTTACAATGTATAAAATGAAGCAATTATGCGCAATAAAGTAAATAAAATAAATCCTAACAGACAAATTATCCTTTTTTAATTTTTTTTTTTAAATTTAGAAAGGAGAAAAAATTACATGCATCAGAATCAAACCATTGCCAATTAATATAAAAGGGGAAAGTTACATTGGACAAACAAACTAACAATAACTTTATTATCAATACATGTGTTTTACTAAGTTCCTTAAATTAAGTACAATGGTAACTATATATTTTTATTGTGCTGTAGAATAAATGTGTTTCGAATAAAACAAAGACGACACCAGTTGCGAATTCGAACTTTGCCAATATGGCTGCCTAACACGAATTACCAACTTCAACGAATTCAAGATATATCCAAATAAATATTAATAACTGTCAGAAAAGCGACTATGTGCTGTAAAAAAACAAAAACAAATTGACAACACAACAAACAAAGACACAAGGTAATATTCGATCTACTCGTTCCATGCAGAAGGAACACAATAGCGCTACAAGAGCACGAGAATTGAGTTGGTGCCCGAGGTTGGCAATAGATTTAAATTTTAAGAAATTCGAATGTCCCGCCAGCATAACTTGAGGTACAAATGTCATTACTCTTATGGACGATGGCGAAGTAAAAGTGTTGGCTACACTGTGCACAAGCTCTGTACTTAACTATATTTATAAATAAATTAATAAATAATTTATAGTCAAGAGAGCTGTTACAAAGTACGTAACACTACGTTGAGAACGACAAAGTAATTTACTAAAATACAATAAAACACGGAATGCTTCCTTGAGTTATTGTTTTTTCCCTTCAGTTGCATTTCTCGAAGCAAAGAAACATAACTTCGAATATAGTGATGAGTGGATAAAAGTCTACACAGAACTGTCTCAGTTTCCAAGACCAACAAGGTGTTTCCTCTTAGAAGGCGAAGTTCTGACGACTCCTTCCGTTTGCTATAATGACTCAGGGTGGGAACGAAGCGGAAAGAAACATTTCCTGTAAGGGAAGGAATTGTTATTTAGACTTTTCGACGTTCGTTTCGTTATGTGACTTTCTACGTTATCATGTATACTTTTATTGTCTCTTCTATGTTCATCTGCCACAGAGCATTGCTCTCTTGTAAAATTATTATTATTATTATTTATTAATAAGTATTTAATTTACATAATAATTTTCGAAAATATTTCCAAGCACTTTATGTCCGAAACTACTCGTTTAAAATTATGTTGCAAGATTTGGCCCGAACATACTAACAAACTAATTAACAGGACAAGTTAATGCTTGTAAAATATGTAGGGCTTGGTTAAGAAGGAAGTTAGTTTTTTACATTGTATTATTGGTTAATGAATTAGTCGATTACTTTTGGGTTTTAAAAAAATTAATGAAATGTGTGGTTTTGTCTACTAGTTTAAATATTTATTCAGAAAGTACTTTCGCCAGCTTAGCAGGCTTAATTAGTCTAAAAGACCACAAAATACAGATAATATAAATAATTTGTAAGAATGCAAAGTACGAGAAGTTATTAAGTTTATGAACAATTGAAATTAATTAAAAATATAATAAAGTTTTTAAGTGTATTGAAAACATAGCAACAAATTATTGATGAATGGATCTGTGAATAAGAGATAAAAGCTAAAACTAAATGAAAATATAAATAAGTAAGATGAACGTACCTGACAATCACAAGTATCAAAAAGTGTAAATGTGCCGAAGGGTTCGACGGGACGTTATTTAAGAACTACAGGTAAAAGTAGGTTCGCGGGGAGGGGTTCAGTTCGAGCACTGGCAGGGAAAGAAACTGGACAATAACTTCTTGTACTTCGCAGTCTTACATATTGTTTATATTTTTTGTATTTTGTTTTATTTTAGACTGAAGATACCAGCTAATCTGGCGAAAGTACTTTCTATTGAATAAATATTTTACTAGTAGTCAACTCCACAAGTATGGCCTCTCCGACATCCAACAACTGTTGGGATTGGTATTTTATACCTTCAGGATGAGGTGGCTGTAGCGTAACTAGGTGTGGACGCAGGGGGGGGGGGGCGATCCTCCCCGAACTCCAAGTGGGTCACCGAATATCATTTAAACTGGATAATAAAAATTTGAACTTGAATATTTTCTGAAACATAATTAAACCCGTGAAATATATAGAAGTTGCTCATACTAATAAAAAAAAGCTCAAAGTCCAATTCATCGGAGCGTTCAATATGAACTTGTAGACGTGAAAACACATTTGTGTTTGGGGGCGTAATGAGCTTTAGTATGGGAGGGGGCTCCAAATATACTCCAGGTACGTCACTATGAAGTGATAGTTCGTTTTCAAGTCTTCGAAGAAATTTGTTGTGCGTGGTTTATAAGATAATAATAATAATTTATTAGTTTGCTAGTGAGCAATGTTCAGTGTCACATAGAAAAGAATACATACATAATAAAATAATACGAAGTTAAAAACCAAATCATCAATATCTATAAAAATATCTATAAAATACACACAAACGGAATAAATTGCTTAGAAAATTATTACACATGGTTACAACGAGAAAGAAATTAGATTTAAGAAATTAATTATCTACATGTGCGTATATTCACACACATACACAACCACATTTTCGCTTACAAACAGTTACAGAAACACACTCATACCTACAAACACGCTCAATATACACACATAAGTCATTACTCCTCCTATACCCTTAGCGTAAACGTAATTGCTATAAGATAAATAAAAGAAATTAAAAACTATAAAAAGTTAAACCTTAACAGAGTTGCTGAGAGCAATCATGTACTACTTCACTACTACTATTCACTCTGAGCATTTTCTATACCCTTAGACTCCAATCACCTCACTGCACTTCACATGTGCTCCTATTTTGATGAGGCAAGACGACGGTTGCGGAAACATTTTACTCTTTTTGGGAAGTTCATAAGTGTTGTTGCAGGTAAGATATTCCAGTCCACAATGGTTCTATTCACAAAGGAGTATTTACCAACATCCGTTTTCTCTCTCCTACATTTTCCTACTGACACTACAATGCTGCTAATGACACTGTTAATAAATCAGCAACGCATATATCTGAATGGGTTTTATAATGCTTTTGTGAAGAAGTAATTGTGAATCTAATTTTCATGTAGATGCCGAGAAAGGGATATAGCTTTATAGCTTTTGCCGTTGCTTACTGAACAAAGGCAACGCTGTTAACTGCCGCGCCAACCCAATGATACCATTCTGTGGAATGCATTGGGTTTACATCCGGGGAATTTAAATAGACGATAACCCTGTTTCAACAAAGCCTGATTCGCGTATCACAAGCGCATGAAATAGTAACATTTAATACACGCTTCTCTTGATTTTCGACCTCTTGTATTGACTGGGAAAATTTTTTCAGCTGTAGATCACGAAATAATTTAAACAAATTGAACTTGCCAATGTTTTGACCTGATATATTTGACTTTCTTCGGAGTTCGTTACTCTTCTGGACGTAAGTCACTAGTTGGTCACAAACCTCTGCTTAAAGTCATGTAACCTGACCCAAAATAATACAACATGGCTGTTTAACACGAATTGCCAACATCCACGAATTTAAGTATTATCTGAATAAATATTACTAGTAGTCACAAAAGCGACTATTTGCTGTAAAGAAATGTAAATTAATAACACAACAAATAAAGATTCAAGGAAATATTCATTTCACACGCTCGATACAGAAAGAACAGAATAGCGCCACAAGAGCAAGTGCATTGAATTGATGTCTGATGTTGGCAATAAATTTAAGGTTAAAGTAATCAAAAAGTATTGCCAACCAAACGCGAGGTTTCAATATTATTACTCTTATGGGCGATGGCGAAGTAAAATCGTTGGCTACACTGTGCACAAGAGCTATACCAACATGAAGCCAACGAGAAAGACAATAAATAAATAAATAATTTATTGCGAAAGAAGAAGTTACAAACCACGAAAAAGTTAATAAAACTAATTTATTGCTGGTACTTTACAACAAACTAACAAACATGCTTCGTTCCCTTTCATGATTTTTTTTCTTCTTAAGTAACATTTTCTCGAAGTAAAGTTACAGGAGTTTGAGTGTAGAGAATGACCGATGCTCAGAAGGAATGTGGTGGCAAGGAAAGCTTTTAACACATACTGGATCGCCTCAACGTTATAGTGTGTTTTGGTAGCAATATTATGTTTTGAAGATGTTTATGAATGCCATAACAGTCAATCATTAATACTAATATATACAAAGCCGAAGGATCACACATTATATTTATTCAATTTGATCTCGTTAATAATCTACAATTATCGCTTAATTATACGTCCTACATCTTTAACGCGGGTTAATAATTACTTCTCAAAAAAATAAAAATACAACAAATAAATTGATTCAATTAATTACATTGACGGAATAGACAGGAGTCATGTACATTAATAAGCAAATGTTCCCTACATTTTTCGTTCGTTTTTTACTTAATTGGATGAAGTAAAACAAAATATGTATCGCACTTTGGAGCATTCAGAGACTTGTCTACAATTTCCTTTTACTTAACTTTGGACTTTTCTCTTCCCGAGAAAACAGCATTTAAAAAGTAAATCAAGAAAAGACGCTACTAGACTCATTTGTTTGAAACCGACGAATCTAGACGTCTTGATTCCTGACAAATGAAGGTCTGGTGAGTTACAAACAATATTGGTAGAATAACGTAAGTGATGTTCCATTGTGTATTATGGTACTCTATTCATAACGGTTCTGATATCCTTTTTGCATTGTTAATGCTAAATATAAACCTAGTAAAACATCCCTACAACTAGATGATGAGGGGGAAAGTAGTAGCTGCCATATTATTCACGTAAATATAACAGTCTTGCTGCTTTAAAGAAAAGATTCATGGTTCATACTGATAAAGATTTGATTCAATTTTCCATGTATTTTAATCGACCTAGTTAAATATTTATTAAAAATTTGTGTGTGTATTTTTCTCCGAAGAAAGCCAAATAAATCTGTCCGAACCGGAATGGCAAGTTAAATTTGTTTAAATCATTTCGTGACCTGTAACTGAAAAAAAAAATCTTTTTCAGAGGAAGGAAAATGTCCTTCGCTGGTGTCTGGCAGTGCAAGCTCTCATTCCGTGGCCCTAATACGTGGAAATATCACCGGGGCTCGTTACCGTCCCGCCGCCAAGGGGCTTAAAGTCAAGCCGGTGCCGACGTGGGTCGTTCCGCTGGTGTCCCTCACGGGTCGGATTTCGGTCTCCGACGGACGCCGCTGCGAACGCTTTTGCTGCATTGTTCGAGTATCGTTCGATTCGATCGATCGATAGTTTCTGCGTCACATCCCTCCGACGACCGCTGTGTCGTCATTGCGATTTGCTTGTTTCGTGATTGGAATTAAAACGACATTTGTCTCCGAGGGCTTTTGTTGTCGCTTAAACGATGCGTTTATTTATATTATTGCGTCCATGCCGAAGTATCTAGATTCGGTTATTTAAATGAATAGTCTTTTTAATTTCGAGCAGAACTTCGTAGGAATATGTCTGGGAATAATAATGATAATTAACAATAATAATTGGAATAATAATTAATATTATCAATAATTGGACTAATAATAGGAATAATAATTAATAATAATTCGGATAATAATAATAACTATAAAACCCCATAATAGAAGTATCAACCAGAGATTGTGTTAGAGAATAAAATTCAAGAATTATATTTTGATCGAGTCAAAATCCATCCACAGAAATCTATCCACCACAACCGTCCAGATGTAACGTTCATTGACCAAAGTAATAAGACCACATTCCTCATTGACATTGCAGTGCAGAAGAGAAGAGTTGAGAAAATTCAAAAACATTCCTTTCTCTTAGGAAGTTCATAGAATTTGCGAGATGAAACAGGTCGCTATGGTCCCAAAATTAATTTCCGTAACAGGAGTAATTCCAAAAATTATACTGTAATATAATTAAATGTGATGTGTTGCCCCACGTTGGAGCGCCTATTTTAATATACTTAAATTTGCGAGTGTGAGGTCCCGCCGGAGCGCCAATTGTAATTTTATTAAAATGATTGAGATGGGTGGTCCTATGTTGGAGCGCTAATTGTCATGGAATTGAATTTGAGAGGCCGAAAATTGGGACGTCATTTTGTAATAAACTTGAATTTTAAAAGAGAAATAAACAAATGAAGGAGACATCTAACGCTCACTTTCCATTGCTACCCATTCGGCCAATAGCAATGACTGATGCCTAACTGTCATGGCGCTTAAATTTAAAGTTAGGGAAATGGGTTTCACCAATTCATTGACGTGAAACATACATTAATGCTTCTCGAAGGAAACACATTGTTCATAACAAGAATTAATATAATTACAACAAAACAAATACATAATTGTTATGACTACAAATACTCTCGTTACATTTCCCAAAATTAAGAATACAACATGCAATTTTTCTCTTACACACATTACAGATCTTAACCTAACACTGAGTTTACACAATTGCTTATTCTTTGACATACAACAACGGAACTTGTCCGTTCAAACTCTTTGTACGAGCTGATGGCTCAATGGACATCATAACAGTTAATGAATAATAAAGTTCGTCCAATCGGATAGCAGCACAGCCGCGACCAACGAGGTTACTTGTATCATTTACCAATTGTCTTCCGCAATTCAATTAGACGCAAGTCACTAATCAAATTACACATGGTTTTGAAAAAGCATAGCCGTCATTGGTGCAACAAAAATTATTACCTAGGTATTGGCGAATTGACGCCAGACTTCAACGGAAGTAAAAATTGCAGAGGCGGAGCTGCGAAGGGGAGACGTCTTATAGAGTCGTCTCATTGGCGTGTTTAATTACGCCCAGATGTCCAATCAGGTGCCCACAGTCAGCATCTCCCATGAGGTCTCGTAGACTCCATTCCACGTTCACAGGTATCGACAGTGTCTCGGTTGTTTCCATAACTTACTCGATCTTGGACACGAGTGTCCCGAGGTTGCACTTCGCGGTGAATTTAAACACCACTGATAATTATCATCAGATGGCAAAATTATAACAGTCGAGTATCGACTTTGAAAAAAAAAACTCGATGAATGTCGATCGGATTTCTCTCCTCGAGATCTAAGAGGACGTTAGCCTCTATCGAGAAATATCGATAATTATCGTAATTACCATGATCGTGATAGTAAAAGTACATCGAGTGTCTCTCTAACTCTGATATATCTCATCTATGATGATCTTCCATAAGAACACGAGTGTGTGTTTAAATGTCTTCATTCCCTTTTCTCCTACTTTGTAAAATCAGTTTGTCTCCGCCCATCACGTACCTCACGAACTTTCTTTTTATCCAGTAATATCAAAAAGTTTATTTCACGCGATCTCTTTCGATTGGTCGGTCCTTTGAGGTTGTCGCCTCAATCAGCCTATCTCCGATCGTACTCTAATCACGTGATGTCTCGTCCCGTGATGTAGTAATTTCACCTGAAGGTAGTCTGCTTACTCTCAAAAATTGAGGTCACCAATTCTACAATTCTACACAGTGGGACAGATGGCCTCCCCTTCGTCGTCATCACTACTAACTTTCTAAAATTGTACGTAAACCAGAAGTCGTAGACAGCTCTTACGCAGTTCCCAGGCGCACGCTTGGCGAAGGGTCACCCCTTCCCCTTCTTTTGTCATACTTGAAAGGACTCGGACCTCGTTTTCTCTTTTAAAGTCGTTGAAACATGTATCCTGTACAATGGCTATACTTTGACGCGTAATATTTTCGCGGTTCCGTGGTCCCACGAATATTTATTCCTTTCAATTTATTATAAAACTTCGAAAAAGTTGCTAAAATGAATGATTTATTGCAATACATTCAAATTTGAAGACATTACATTTACGCAAATACATTTAGTTATCTCTTTAGAAGGGCATCATTATTGTGACATCCCATATACTTAGAAAGGTTTTAACTTTAGAAAAATGTAAAGAAATCAACATCGGTCCGTGATATTTTATTAATCAGCATTTTATGAAAAAAGTCAACAACAAAATAATAATAGCAAAAAGGAACATATCTCAGAGAAAATAATAATAATAACAATAACCATAATAATAATCTACCAAATCACATGTAGTGAAGTGGATCAGATATGATTTTTAAGTTGTGACATATTGTCGGCGTTATATTAAATAAGTAGACTTAATGAGATTTCTTGACTAAATTTTTTGGCATGAATGTTGTGAGCAAAGAGGCAGAAAACCTACTCAAATATAAAGACCTGGCTAATGAATATCATATTGAATGTGGGGAATGAAGACAAAAGTCTCAATTATTATCGGAGCCACGGGAACAGTGAGCAAATGTATAAAGAACAATCTTAAGAAAGTTCCTGGAGAGACCTATCAGAGATTCAAAAAATAGCCGTTCTGGGGACAACTCGTGTAATTCGAAAAGAGTGCGCCAAAAAATTTCTCAAGGAGATGCAGCGCAAAGGAATTGGAACTTCCTTGCACGCGTACCAATATGCTGGGAAGAAAGTCCATAGTTATAATAATAATAATAATAATAATATATCCTATGTATAAACCTCGTAGCCCTAGGGATGAGGAAGGGGACTGCGTAGTACCTTATCCACAAGTCAGTCGTGCGTAAGACCTGCCTCATCGTCAGGATCTTTCTTTAGCATTGACCTTTGAATAAGTTCACTCACTATTGCTTGGAACGTATCCCGCAGTTGTTGAAGAATCGGAATGGACCGCGATTCAATAACATAAAATAATGATAATAATAATAAAAACTTACACACGTTTATAACTATACGGCGATTATAAATATATACGGCGATTCTTCTACATGTGATGTTTGATGATAACACCTTGATGTTTCTCTCCAAAACAAAATTACCATAAATGCGGTGAAGACGAGTCTCTCCGACTTCTCCAACCACAGGAAAGGGACAGAAAGTCGTGAACAAGATTGATAATAATAATAATAATAATAATAATAATAATAATAATAATAATATTGCATATTTCTTTAGAGGCAAAGTTAAGGTATATGCCTTCTCTTACGCTTAACTTCTTTGTGAATATATTTACGTGTTAAAATAAATATGTAAAAAGCAAGAAGAAAGGATAGAGATCGATTTTGGTTCACATTATTTTCGTTTACTTCGCTTGGACGAGTGGGTTCCAAAAATAACTACAAATAAAAACTCATCTGAGAAATTTTCCTTTTTCATTTGAGTGTAGAAGGACTAAAAAATTACTAAAGCAGATAATCTGAAGGAAAGAGAACTTTTTCACGCGTAACGGTGACGGAAAGGAACAAGGAAATAATGTCTTGTAAAAAGCTCTTTAAATTCTTTTTCATCATATATTTCTTTATGAATGCTAGGAACAGAGTGTCTTGACGAAATTAGAGAATTGTCGTCAATACAACGCAAGAATCGTCAGTGTGTATTAATTTTCGTCAACAATGGAAGAGATGTCGTCTTCTTTCTACATAACTCTTTTTCAAAAAGAGTAAAATATGTTTTCAGTGAGAGTCAATTAAGAGAGAACTCTTTTCAATGAGAGTCAAACACTCCTAATCCATCTAATTCTAATCTGATTTTATACTTTTTTTATATAATGTATAATCTAACTTTATACAGGCTCTCTAGATTCTTGTCTAGGCGGCGTCTATTGAAATAATAAATCTCCAATTTAGAGTTATTTTAATACTTACGTTCTTTAATCAATATTTTGCGAATAATTTATAGTTTGATAATAATACGTACTTCTGCCAAATGTTATCTCTCAAATAGTAGGTAACCCCACCGAGGTAACGGATTAATAATGTTATATTGAATAAAAAGGGGAGACGAAACCGGGATTCGAACCCGGAACCTTCTGCTTTGATAGCGCTCCACCCACTGCGCTGTACGGTTCTGCCCGTTTTCCATCTTCATTCAGTATAACATCGTGAAATATACACAAATTTTATTTATTTTTCACTTCATTTGCAAGTTTGATGGTAATATTTTCTCAAAAGTGACTGACACTCAGTTTCACGAAGTTCGTTTTATGTCTTAATCGAGATTTCGTGTGCAGATAATGATTATCGAAATGCGCGTTCCTCCAACTACTGTAATCACGATTTACGTGAATATCGCGAGTAATGCTTGCTAGTAGTCACTTCGCTTATCTGCGCTAATCGCGATTCTGCCAGCAATATGGCGTCCATTTTGTTTGTGCGCTCGATTTATAGGTTATGTTCAGTGGCTCGAGGGAGACCCGCTGCTACTTCAAGTGTCCGTTGATTGCGCTGGTGAACAGCAAGATGCGTATTTCTTCATACACTACTACCGATCTAGATAAGTTTTTTTAGTAACATCGATTAACATAATCGACGATTAGTTTTGCATGGTGAAACGCATACAATGCATTCGTGAGTACATTTACCTAATCGCGTTTAAGAAAATCGTGATTATTCTCCATTTGATGAAACTGAGACTTAATATAAAATTTATTTCCAATGAGGATTTTGCACTTGAGGATAAATTTCACGACTACTTAAATGAAACTTAAAACCTTTATCTTTTCAGTCTTTCAGTTGTCTATAATTAACTAGAAATTATTAAACACATCTGATGGGAAATAATTAAGAAAGAAATTCCCTAGTCTATTAAGGAGGAGCTTCCAGAAAACCTAGAGCGTCGTTTCCGTAATTAGAAGCCTTTTAAGAGAACGCTCTAGGAATGGCTATTCCTTCTAATGAAGCACTAACTTCTATTCACTCGCTCTTTTCAACGCTTCGAAATGGTTGTGCGCGTGACTCATACAAATCGTGACTTTGGTTTCGTGAATCTCTTCACGTTATTTCGACTTGTTCTCCTCAAAGGCGAGGTAAATGATGTCTTAATGTACGAAGGATTTTATTGACACATCTATCCTCTGCCTTATAATGGGTTTTTTATCTTTCTTTCTTTCTTTCTTTCTTTCTTTCTTTCTTTCTTTCTTTCTTTCTTTCTTTCTTTCTCTCTCTCTCTCTCTCTCTCTTCCATTGATCTCGGCTCATTATATTCCACACATCTACGTATTCAATATTAAATGGCTTATTCAATCTCACCTTGTAGTGTCACGTTTAACGTATTGCGACTTGACTGAGATGATAAATTTCTAACACTCCTGGAAATTATCATTTTCCGAGTATAAGGCGGTAAGTATATGCTACAAGCTGACTAAAAGCGTATTAAATTATTTCGAAAAATATTTTTAAAATACTTGCATCGCGAAAAATGTGGGAGTCTAACACAAGTGCTTCAAACTAATTTCTCGGACACTACCAACTTTGTACAATATACCTTTTATTTTCTAAGCTGCATAAAAAAACGATAAAAATGAATAGGCACAAAAGTCTAGTACTGGGTCTTAACGGCATAAAGATAATCGAGTTGACTTAAGTGCTGAGAATTGTCGTATTGGTGTGAGTGAAATAAATTTCCCTTCGGATGGGATTTTATAGTTTTGCATAATGTACAAATTCAAGAAGGTGAAAAACTTGGATAGAATTTGTGAAGTTTTCTTTTTTAACTGTGATTTCTTGGTAGTAGGTTACAAATTTAAAAAAATTAAAATTCTCTTCGAACTTGGCATCGTTTTGAATAATATAATATCGTCAAGGCTAGTTCAGAATACATGATATTAGATTTTATGGTGATGTTTATTGTCAAGAAAGCGTATGACCACATATTTTCATTTTTTTAAAATTTGTGTGCTAATCCTGAGGGAGTTACAGTGAAGTTAACAAAAGATCAAGAACGTACGATTTTCATATTTTTAGCTTTCTGTTTTATAGAAATGTCCGACTTGAACACTTCAGGGGGGGGGGGGCAGGTACTGTAGACTAACTTTCATTTTATTTCATATGCGTCCGTGGATCTACCCGTACGGGATGCGATTGTATTAGAAGAGTATATTGGAAAATAATGATTTTTTCATTGAGGAGCTTAGGAAGACAAAGAAAAAATAACAGTTAATTGATACAAAAATGAGAAAAATGGAAAGTTTTCCATTCAAGATAAATCTCTCATTTTCAGTAGCTATAAAGTCATTGTGTACTGCAATCCCGTCTATATATTTTGGATAGTGAAGTCATTGTATACTACTTCTATCCTTTATCTAAATATTTTTGTGTGTTTGTGAGTTCATTTTACTATTGTCGCTAATGAAAATGTAAAACTTCATTTAACTTAATTTTTCCTGACGTATACTTTTAAAACTATTTTGGAAAAAGAATGGAAAAGGGTTCTCAAATTTTGTAGAGAAAATATTTTGGAGGAACATTGTATCGAATTTGTTTTAATTGTAAACTTAATGAAATACATTTCCAATACTGTGGTAAAACTTTTGGTTCTTTTCCTCAAGAAATTGTCGGCCATCTTTTCCCACGCACTCGAACGACGCTGCGTTAAGAAATTACCTTTTCGTCGCTTGCGAGACGCGTCTCTCCCCCCACTCCCTCCGTCGCAAATTGGAAGTAACACAACCGCAGTCGTCTCGCGTATTAATTTCCCCCCCTCCCCTCGCACACGCCGCCCGCTCTGTGTCTCCGGTTAATGTCTCCTCTCGAGTCGCTTCCCCCGTTTGAATTCTCGTTGTCGTACCTCTCGACGCGACTGCAGCGCCCCTCGCGGTGGGAGTTTGAGCACGCGGAGAAACAAGAGGTGAGCGAATGAAGATATACCTATGGAAGGTTAGGTTAGGTTAGTCAGATCATCGAGACGTATGAATGTTTACTTTACTTTTATTGTAATTCTCATAAAACGCAATAGTATAAATTATAAAGAAGAAAAGCATGTTTTATTTTCTATAAGTTAATACTACAGTAAAAATAAAATGTGTGAACTCGCTCGACTCGTTTGAAATGCCCCAAAGCTTTTAAAAACGTGGCGGAGGAGCGAAACGGTTTCGTGTTCTACGCGTCTCACCTCAAGAGGAAAAAGGGAAATAGCTTTTGTCTCAAATGACCTGTAGGTACAAGAGATGTAAATTTTCCTCGATATTCTTGCAACAAATGTAAGTAATCTTCCATTACATTCGTGATTTCATAGTTGCTCATTTCTTGAAATTAAATGTTTTCTCCATAAGGCGCAATGTATTACACCATCATTTATAATAGCAATTATTTCATTTAAATGACCGGTGAAGTATGTTTTTCTAACGTTGAAATCCCAAAAAATGTTACTCTTTTGATTTAGATATTTTAGTGATTTCATTCTATTCTCCGCTGCTAGTTGCACCTTAAAAGCGGGTGGATCTTGTAGTGGAGTGAGACTTAACGTCAAATGACACGAAACGTCCACGTTCTTACATATGATACGGACCCTTCGGTCTCTGCTGAGGGTTTGTCCATGATCGTAGCGGAATAAGACAAGGTGTTTGTTCTGTTGCGCATCGGGATGTTGGCCAGCCAATTTTTTGAGAGACATTTTTTGAGAGACATTGTTTGAGAGAGATGTTAAAGGTGTTGTAGAGATACTTGTAATATTAGCTGACTACCCCGCGTTGCCCGGATTTTTTTTTTTTTTGCTTTTTGCTTTTTAGACCCACTCGCAGGTCGAATTTTCGCTTCCGAGGCGAGACACAACGCCGCCATTTTGCGGCTGCGCCATTTCATTACGACGCTTTTAAAATCTACACCATGCGTCTAAATTTTACGATTTAAAGATTTTTTTAATCTTCGCTAAATGCGCCAAACAATATTAAATTTCATGATTATTAATTTTTTCTTTCCTAAATTATTTTCTTAAATTTACGTGTTTTAACAATCTTGTTTTTAATAACTTTTTTAAAAACTTTTCTACATAGACATACGCTGTGGGAGACTTTTTCGTAGGACTTATTGAGGCGAACAAAATCTGCCATTCATATCTATGTCACCTATCTCTAACCGTTTAGGCAAAGGACGTAAGGGAATATCTCTCTCTCTTTTGCCCCGATTTCATCGACATTTATGCTCAAAATCATTTTCTCTCTTTCTTTTCACACATTTTTAAAAATAAAAATTAACCTATGTCCATCCTGGGTATCTTAACTATACCCTTATTAAATTTTATCACGATCGGTTTAGTGGTTTAATCGAGATTAAAATAATAGAGAGACACACGCTTTCGCATCACGAATGTATATACTAGTAAGGAAGTTTGACTGAGTTGTAGGCGTGAAACGATAACCTAATACGACAACTCCGAAAAAATGTCTTGAATATGATTGGCTTACACTATGAATTGTCGGGATAGGTACACTATGGTCTTATGACACTGTCTTATGTCCGTGATAATACGAGACTGAAGATACTGCTTGGTATCACCCTCTCTCTCGGAGGAGGGAAGGGGGAAGGTACGCGATGGATTATGCGCAGCAGACAAAATGGGAAATCGAGTTCCCCCACCCAAGTCGATGTGCGAGAGAGACAGAGACATCTTTCATCATATATGAGGCAACTGGGACTATTTAAACGTAACTCAATGGAAGAGTCTGTCGGGTGGTGTTTTGCGAACGCGGAGAGGTTATGTTACGAGGGTGATTGTTTCAACATGAACGCGGATCAAAACTCAACAGGAAACGGTACTCTCTACAAGACCTGAAGGAAACATAAAATGACAAGAAATACGAGATGGAAAAGTATTGTTGAAGAAAGTTCGTTACTGGGCAGTAGGTCATACAAAAATAAACGAAGAAGACCAGAGCCAACAAGTTCTGATGCCGGAGAATGAAAGCAATTTGGGCACTCAAAAACGAAAATACTTAAATGGCCCTTCGTCGCACTTGGTCCAGAAAAGCCAAAAAGATAATCAAGACGTAAACACGTTTTAATAATAATCGATTGAAAACCAGATTTTATGGATTTTACGTGAAACTATGTAACAGAAATGAGAGAACGAAACGGGTTGTGATATGATCAGGAGTGAAATTGTATGATTAGTAGATGAATTTACGTAGAATCTTTGCTACAATTCATGAAACGCTGACCTTAAGGTAAGTCACTCAAATAACCAACAAGTGTAAGTGTTTTCTTTATTTTCATTCTAATTGTTTAATAACAATATTATGAATTATAACGAAGATAAAACATGGTATAATTAGTATCAGTTAATAAGCAAAACCAATAATCAAGAACTCGCTTGAAATACTCTAGAACATGTATAAGTACTGCGACCGAGTCGTCACACTTCGGAAAAAGTAAAATATTTCTTTTTTAACGTTCGGTTACCTATAGATAAAATTAGTGTAAAAAATACCACGGGAAATTTTCGAGAAAGAAAATTGTTCTTCTGATATTTTAACAATTTAATTCTACTTGCGCTCCCTCCCCCCAGGGGACTTACATCTAGTAAAAGTACGTGTTTGGCGAACACGGGGCCCCGAGCTGAGTCTGGCATTACTTCCACTTACTTGTGCGAGGCTCCTTCCTTTCTCTTTTCTGACCTTCCTCGGTCACCTCTTGTTCTTTTCGATCCCGACGCTATTAGTGCTATGTTATCTTTCATTTTCCTCTTTCTTCTTCTTAAAAAAAAAGATATATGAAATGTTTTGAGATCTGTTGATATTTGAGTTTTAAGTTGTAATCAGGGTTTTTTTTAGTGAGTATGGTTAACTCATTCGGCGAGTCCCACACGCGGGGAGAGTCATGTTGGCTCTCCCTAGTGCGTAACTGCAATTTCCCTACCTCTACAAGTTTTTAGGGCTCCAATGACCTTTGATGTCGACGAGCCGTAAAGCCCCACAAGAAAAATCTACTTGCGTAAGTACTACCTTAAAGGAGAAGATATTAAAGGTATTATTACTCTGAAAAGACGAATTGAGTGCAAACGAATGCTCATTCAAATGGCTTATTGTAAACCGAGTACTGGTATGTATTGTAGCTGTTATTTCTTTAAATTTCAATCAGTCAATCACTGCTGTGAATTCTCAAGGAAAAATTGGAATGTTTTGAAGAATTAGGATTAGCGAGTGGTAGTTGCCCACGTCGAAATCGTCCACACAGTCGAAACAAGAAGTGCATCTCCAAGATTGTTTGTCACGCCTAAGGTTCAAAGAACAAGTTTTAGGAGATGTTTTATTTTCCAAGGACCAAAGATATTCAAGCAACTACCGAAGATCAGAAAATATATCAATAATTTTTTAACACGTCCTCTACATAAACCTAAAAAGTGACTTCTTTTAAATGAACAATTAGATTGTATCTTTATTGTATTAATTTGAGAAAAAGAAGAAAAAATCCTTTCATGTAGTTGGATATCTATGACTTTAAAAGTGTTCCAGTGTTTTCTTATGTTTCTTTTGATTTCACATTATCATGTTATTTTTATCCCTTTATAATGTTATTAATATAAGCTTGTTACTACGAGACTGTACACACGTTGCAGTCTCCGATAAAGGAAATGTTGTAAGTTGACGACCAATATAAGTCAGTACAGTATAAACAATATTTTATATTGTGTTCTCCCAACTGGCCTTCATTTACTGGATCCGAGGGCCAGTATTATTCTATTATACCTTTGCAAATTATATTGTAAAAAGTGGAATATCGCTTATACTTATTCACATTGCAAAAATTTAACTCAGATCCCTTGTTCGTGGATGTGGACCTCAAAATTGGTTTTGGACGTTCAGACATGAGTAAATGTTTACTAATAGGTCACTTCGCTATTCGATCATATCTACTACCTGGTATGACCTTGCATGTGAGCCATACATTGGTTCTGGATGCTCAAATTTCTGCTTGCAGACTTCACCCTTGGGGATTGAAGAGAGAATACTTCTACGATTTCATGGCATTTACATGACATAATGATTTTGTCTACACACTCCGGCAGTTTCAATTCGTGATAAATTCAGGACTCACTTTAATCCCGGAAGAGTTGGCCTGACGGTATAATTTCTTGTATCACAAGTCAAACATGTAACATTAGGAGGAAGCAGAATTCTGAACAAATATTAACGTGGTGAATATAGGATTAATATTGTTGATCATATTTTCAGCCTCCGTATTGCAGAAATAAGGATATCTTTTTCAGGGCTAACGATTCTAAAACATCATTACTCTGTTCATATCATTCCACACGAAACACAACACACAATCATTTCACTACATTTTTTAACATTCACACACATCCTTCCAATCAGCCAGAAATACTTAAGAAGATATAAAATATATCCAAACGATGGCATAACAAAAAAAAAAGAAAGAATTTTAAGTAGTAAGTAGTAACATTCCTGAACACGCAGAAGTCCTCAATTCGCCCATAAACACCAACACCTTCTACATTTCAGTAGAGAAGGTGTTGTACACTCTCCTAGCACACCTAGGGAAAAAGATACCACGTACGAAAAATATACAAATATATAGACTTTAGAGTCATTCCATGTAAATCAGAAATTGGCGATTAATCCACAGATTTCAGTGTCATTGACTTGATAGTGAGATCCTAATGCCCATAACTCCTGATGTCGTCAAGTCTAAGTTCAGACTATATGAGGGGAACATTCCTGGGGGTAAAGAGGAACGGTTGGGACACACAAAAATAATTATCTAATTAGTGAATAGATTTTCTGATAATACTAAACAACCACAAAATCCCCCAACCCCCACACTTCCCAGAGAAACTTTGACATGACGCCACTGCTCTACCTGAAAACATGGGGAGGAACCCCATATACATATGGGGTGTTTTCCATTCCATTAAGAAAGCGGAAGAGGAGCGCAGTGCGTAAATGAAGCCGGAAGTGGAACTTCTGAGTCCAGAAATAGGCTTCTTCTCTTCCCCCAACGCATTCAAAGTCAAATCTCAAGTTTGGTTACGTTGCATCAATTTGTTCGTGAGTAATCGGGGGGAACGAAATTCTTAACATGCACACACACACACACACACACACACGACAATAGACATCATCGTCCATATTTGAAAATAGTTTCTTCTGGAGCCGATTCGCAAAGACGCGAAGAGACCACAAAAACCTTTTTATTCGACCAATTGCAATACTTTCCTTCTACACATTCTGTGTAATTCGAAAGTAAAAATTGTTTTACTTAACCTTATGGCGCTAAGATATCCTTAGGATAGGAGCAATAGTCACAATGGAGAAATGAAGTGCGATGGCTGGTAGGACATGAAAGTGAAGACAGCTTCATTTCGTAGCGACGACACTAGCGCTAAGAAATTTCCTCGCATCCTTCCTTTACGTTTCTACGAGAACGGCTTATGCGCTGAGGAGAGCTTCGTAGAAATGATTTAGGAAATTACTCTGAAAGAAACTAAAACGGAATGAGACGAGAAATGAAAGGAATGACGAAGTGAGATGGGATGAGCAATTAACATGAGATACAAATTCTATTCTAAAGACGAGTTTCATCAACGTTGAAGTGATAAATGCGAGTTGATGTTGTACAATGCTCGCAACGAGAGAGAAGGGACGAGGAAGAAACCTTATGATCACATGAAAGTGGAGGAGACAGTGTCAGTATTGTTATATTGCCGACTCTTCCTTTCGCTGTATACACGTGGGCGTTTTGCTCATGTCAGAAGAAGATTTTTGTAGTTCAGGACAAATAGGCATTCTCACGAAGCCAAAATTCACAGAGAGATGAAATTTGGTAAAAACATGTTAAGGTCATTCTTCCGAATGTAATATGAAAAGTCCTAATCGATCCCACTTTGCTAAAAAAATTATTCGAGGTCAAAGGTCACGAAAAACGTTTTTCCGAAAATATGTCTTCAACGATACGTTTTAATGTACAAATATTTATTATAAATTTTATTGATTGTAAAATTCTCTACAAAATAGTTCTTAAATTTTTTTTTCCTTCGAAACATCATTTGCGAGCTAGCGCGGCTTAAAAGAAGAGATTTTTTTTTATCGGACATCGTCTTTTGCTGGGGCATTTTTCGTGGGTTGATGTCAGGATGCTACCGCCTACACCAGACCATACGAAGAACCGACAGTAACTGATAATCTGTGACGCGCAGCGAGCTTGATCTCTAACCTTTGGTCGAAAGAGCATTGCGTGAGGTTAGCTTTTCGACGGTTTAGAGCAGCCTTTGTGTGGGTGTCTGGATTGGGTGGAGTTAAGCTACGCCGTATAACAACGCCGTGCTTTCACTACAACTGTTACATCTCATTTTCTTTCGTTGCGAGGATTATTGTATATCATTTCTTACGGGTAACTGAGATCAATTTATTTTCCATTCCGGATATATCGTTTTTTTTAACCGGGTACAATCCCTGGCTAGCACTTGGGATTCAGAGGTAATGTACTCAACTCAAGATTGAGTATAGATAGAAATGTAATTATTCTAAATAGCAAGGAACAATACAAGAAGCGAGCATTAAAATTATATTGTATTTAATAAATATTATTAAAGTATTATGATTCTCCACACAGGAATATGAAAGTTAAAGTTTTCGCATTCTTGTATTAAATATTATTTTCGAATTCATTAATTCTAAAGTAAAATAATTTAATCGTATATTTAAAACTAATTTTAAGTTATTTTACTAAAATCAATTATTTTACGGCATTAGAAAAGTAATAATTTTTAGATTTCTACCGTAGATATGAAAAGAATCATTTTGGTTTAGTTCTTTTGTAAGAGAACTATGCAGCAGGATTCTTGAGTAACGTAAATCGGTTGACAGAAGGACTTAATTTTTTTTTAAGGTTCTTTCGAACGCTATTAACACTAGTAACAAGGTAACGAAAAATGAGAGAATTACAAAAGGAAGGAAAAAACGTATTTCATCTCGGGTTTTTCTCCGGTTTTCTTTCGGGAAGAGGTAGATTTTTTATACAGTGTCTCTAGGGTCTTGATTTGAGGCGGCGTGTATGGAAATAAAAAAACTACTCGGATTTATAGTTATTTTAATGGGTACGATTTATAATAAGTATTTTCCGGATAATCCATAGTTTATACGTTATTGAACAACTCTTTTCAGTATTAAATACAAATTTGTAGGTATTCTGTTCGTATTATAAAATGAAGCTAAGTATTTTTATAGTTAGGAGTATGTTGAAATATTTAATCCGCCTCTGCCTTAGGGCCCTTGATCGGAATTGATGGCATGGTCCCTTGCTTGCTTCTGCAGAGTAAATTAGTTTATTCTCCTCCACGTGGTCATAATTGCAGTTTGTGCTGCCTTTTCTGATTATACATTTATTTTTATTTTCTTACAGTATACATTTTGTTTGCACATGAACAAAAAGAATTTATTTTTGGATAGAAATGAAATCAAGACAGTTCACAGAAAAAAAGATATTGGAGCAAAAATATGTGACAATTTTTACGAAAATTTAGAATGAACAGGATACATTTCGGTCAAAATAAGTCAAATTATTTTTTAAAAGTTTATTTAGATGAGCGAATTTACTTTATTAATTTGTTGAGGATTTGTCCCAATACAAGTAATTCCATTCTCCGATATTGGTTTCGTTAGCCTTTAAGTTTCGAAAGTGATGTATGTGTTCTTTCGTATTTTTTTAAACCAGAAAATGTTTTAATTAAATAATATTTTTGTATCTGAGGTAAACCAAATTAGATATGATACGAAATTACTCTCTCCTTCTCTTCGTAACAAGCACTATATGAGGTTTTCCATCTTTGAGAATACGAGTTTCAACTTGACCTCTCATTGTCATCTCATTTCAGCGTCAACGAGTATCGCGAGGTTAATAAGGATCAATCTTCAGTTTGTTGTGAGCTTTGAAACGTTGGACGTTGAGCGCAGTTTTTATTTCGTAGGATTACAATAACGACGAAGATATCTGAAAAGGGGTAATACTCAGTGTGTTTATTTTATATATTGGTGAAAATAAAACTGAAACCTACGAAAATGAACAAGTTGTGTACGGAAATAAAATATATCTAGTATGTACGTATTTAATAATAATAATAATAATAATAATAATAATAATTTATTAATCTGCAAGTGAGCAATGCTTGGTGGAGGATGGAAAACATAATACACATAATAAGAATATACATAATACGATAATGTGAAATAAAAAGATCTTCGTCCAAATATCTATAAAATATACACACGCGGAATAAAAGGCTTAAAAATTAGTACACAATAATTTACAAAGGATAAATCACCTACGAAATTAAAAAATTAAATTACGTCAATATGTGTGTATATTCACATACGTACAGAAACACATTTTCACTTATAAACAGATACAGACACACACTCATACGTACAAGCACGCTTCAATACCATTACACATATACCATTACACATCCTATAACCTTAATGTACAAATAATTGCTATAATATAATTAAAAGAAATGAATAACTATAAAGAATAACGCCAAAACAGGATTGCTGTGAACAGTCACGCACACTACACTACACTACACTGCAATTATATTCGCTGTGAGTATTTTCTCTACCCTTAGTCACATTCACTTCACTACACTGCACTTCACATGTGCTCCTATTTCAACGAAGCAAGAAGACGGTTGCGGAAACATTTTACTCTGTTTGGTAAGTTCGTAAGTGTTGCTGCTGGTAAGTTATTCCAGTCTACAACGGTTCCATTCACAAAGGAGTATTTCCCAATATCCGTTTTCTTGTTTGCTGCATTTTATTTTACTCTTGTGGTGGCCGTGACTAATGTAGTTCGGTTGGTGGATCCTAGCCTTCACTGATTTCCACGCAAGCTCTCCCATGTAGGCTTTAAAGAAAGCACAAAGGCGCGCTAACTTCCTTGGATTGGAAAGTGTGCCTCACTCTAAATTTATATTACTTGTGTTGTCCGTAACACATTTTGCAGCCTTTCTTTGTATCAGGTCTTATTCATTGATATGACCCTCCTTATACGGATCCCAGCAAGAGGCACCGTACTCCAGTATAGGTCGGACTAATGAAGTGTACGCCATGCTTTTAGATTTCGAGTTTCCTTTTCTAAATACGCGTCTCACTTACTGGAATGCACACGAAGTCAAACGAAAATCCAAATTAATTATTTGGTCTTTTAAATTCACTCAGTAGTTCTCTTTTAACTGTTGAAAATATGTAGTACGAATTAATAATTAATTTCTGTTGCAAATATTTCACCATTTGGTGAACGACCGAACGCTTGACGAATGTTGTTACGAACATAATACGTTGACCAAAATGTTTCGATGAACAGAGTAATTCTAAATTAGCTTTCATAATGCGGTTGACGCTTTACATCATGTTATGCCCTTCATACTCCGACCCATGCCATGCCCATTATAATGTGCGCGGTGGTTCAGTTATTTGTTGTCTGATGTCTTCCATGCGAAGTCAGTGTTTATTTGAAAGTGGTTAATACTCACGTACTACTCACCTGAGAGTTGGAATTCGTTGTATGTTTAAAGAGAACCAAACTGATGGGAAAAGAACAAGTACTTTCTTTATGAGCAGTATTTTAGTTTCGCTTCATGAGAACCTATTTTATTCTAGTCATTTTCATTACACAAAATGACTTGTAATGTCCGAAACGCGATGTATACTCGCTCTGATTGAATTTCACGTGGACTAAGACATCTGGATAGATAATATTGTATTTTTGAATAAAAAGATATCATAAATACATTGATAAAATACCGTGTCGTGGATGTTGTGACCCAGTATTGGACACAAAAAATTAAAAATAAAAATTGTACATATTTCTTCCGTGTACCCTACAAGTGGAGAATATATGTGATGACTTTCGGTCAAGTGAAAACGGCGACCAGCCGGGACTCGAACCAGGGTCTCTTGATTTGATCGCAAGGGTGTTAACCGCTACACCACCGGTTCCCCTTCCACAACTGTACACCAATTCTTCCGGTACGCCATTAGGTCTGGGAGGAAATGATGAGTATAATTATTTCGTGATTTTAAAACCGGATAATACATGTAGATATAGTCGTTTCACTCTTCCTTCGATGAGGGACGCATCGTCTTCGATCACGAGATGTGGCTGATATTTCCGTTATAACAGTATTCAGTTTTCGGTGAATCATTCTTGTGAAAAACATGACGTCATTGAGTTCAGAGTTTTCCATTTATTATGTTTTAGTAGGTTCTTTTTCGCTGTGATAAGCCGATTCCTTTTTCAGGATATCAAAAAAGCATTATCCCGCAAAAGTTATTCTTATGTCCATAGTGAAATAATTCAAAATTATGTGGTATAAGGATATAAAAAATAATCGCCACTGGGTAAATAATGGTCCAAACTATCATTTCAAAAATTTTTGTTTGGTGATGGGGGGGGGGGCGGTACTTAAGTCTAATCGCTCTGATATAATGTCTTAAATAAAAATCAGTGTACATTAAATGTGCTTCCAAAAACTTTATTTTAATTTTCATTATCTCGTTAAATGTACTATTTTATTCATGTTTAATTTGGTTTATATCAATTGTAAAATAATTGTTATTTGTAAAGTGACTCGGTGTTGATCTAGTGGAACAAGCGACGAGTTGTGACTGATTGAGTTGGGAATATCGTGTTCCACCTGCAGCCGTCACACTACTGCATCACGACCCGACGACCAATTAGTTCTCGTTCATTTCGCTGCACTTGCAGTCGAACTAATTCACAACCACACTTTGAATTCTGTCCTGGTCGCTCACATTCGTCACATAGTTGCGTTGTAATTTTGGGATTCTGAATTAAACCAATTCGAATTCTCTTTCGATGTATCGCTGTGCAACTTAAATAGCGGAGGACGAAATGAAGAGTCGTAACCCTGATGGCGGAATTACGTTCGACTCTTAATCAGTGGAGGGNCCCCCCCCCCCCCCCAATTGCACCAGACCTCTTAACTAATTGAAGTGAATAATTGGCATACTTTGTAAACGTCTTACCGTATTAATAATTGTTATTAGTTATAATTGTTATTTTTATTAATAATACCAGAATGTTAATTATTTCTTTGATGCACTTTATTTAAAGGTAATATTTATAAAATTTGTGTTGTAAAACCATAATTTTTAAACAACAAATTTTCCATTACGACTTTCCCAGCAATATTTTTGAAAAATGTGTAACACGTAAATCTGTCGTGTACTCATCTTCCCAATTTTATTTCTCGACAAATTAGAAATAAATTTAAATTCGACCGAATTAAGCATTTCCTTCAGAAAATTTCATTTTAATGAAAAAAATATCGATAACAATAACAGCTCACGACGTTTTGATACCATGTGCTATCATTATCACGTGCACAATCACAAATACATTACAAAACGCGTGAGCGCTGCTCAAATCATATTCAAAATGGCATATGGCCGGGCGTTAAATAAGAACTCAGAGATGGCACAGAACGTCTATCTAGGAGTGCAAAGAAATGTACAAAACTAACCACACGAAAAAGACCCCAAGCTGTGACAGCTAATGTATTGACTGCCAGCCGGACAGACAACACATAATCTACAAGATGGAATGGGAAAAGATGTTATACTAATTTGTTGTAGAGGACGTCGCAAACCCGTTAAAATGTAACGTTGATTCGGCTTCGGAAACTCATTTACATGCTTTTCTTCTATTACGACTTTCCCGGCGATGTTCATTTTTATTACAACTCCATTGCCTTATCTAGTTTAATCACAGGCACATAGCATATATACTTTTTCCAGACGTTATATATATTCTAACGATCCAGATTCGTTAGTGAATCATTTGGTATTTATTAGAATTTTATAGGGGATGTAATGGCCGAGTTATACAAAAATGCGTAGAACGTCTATTTGAATGTAGCGCCGAGAGAGGGTGTATTCTGCGCGTGATACGAAGCGATGGAATATTTTTCGAGTGAAATACGAGAGGAACTAGAGATCATGAAAGCACCTGGCTGGGCCAGTGAAGTGAATAATAAGGAAGCGATCAGATTGGCGAAATAAACGAGGCATAAGAAAGGAGTGGGGGCTAGTGTGCAGGTGGAAAGCCGGAAACAAGATTCATTCTCAATTGTTCGTGGTAGATTGGAAGAGACGGTTCGCTTTACGTAATTGTAAACGTGTAGGTTTTAGAAGCACGGAGAATATCAGCGTGAGGAGTGGAATTTAATCACACGTGGCATTTAATAGTCAAAAAAGGAAGTTGAACCGGTTAAGCATTTCTTAATCAAAGTTGATTAGCGAAGTTGTATAA
>NNCF01127911.1:259351-291352 GCA_002313205.1 Laupala kohalensis | reverse complement strand
GGGAGAGCAGAGCAGACGAGGCCACGTGGTGTGGAAGCCTGGTAGCACGCCGACGATTCAAGGTCATCAGCATCACAGCTGGGGCAGCCTGTCGAATACGAGAGGTATTCTCGAACTGGTGAGATCGTGCCACGATTTACGAAGAATTCTTCGCTGTTTTGTGAGTATTACGTCTCTGTGAGGCGAACATTGTTCCAGTGTGTTTCGAGAGCTAGGGAACGTAATTTAAATTGTTGTAATTCGATGCTAAATGAGTATCTTTGAATAAAGAGAAAATTGCATTGGAATAGTTATTTTTTCCGAATTTACTGTAATTCATTTTGAAACATTCCGAGAAGAACGAAGATTAAAAATCAAGTAAATTGATGAACTTTTGATTGAACCTCAGATAAAGGAATAATAAGAGCTCATTTCGTGCTTAGTTTTTGAACCTAGTATTTTATTGTATTACATTTTAGGGTATTAATTGATGTAACTGCACGATCCATTATTTGTGAGCTAGAAACCACGTGACGCAATTTGTATGAAAAAGGGTTTTTACATTTGTTCTTGTGATTTATGTGGGGATTACTTGAATTGAGTAATTATTATAAATGTTTGTACTAGTATCAGAATATACGTTGTTAATTCACATCTGAAGTCCGAACCTTATTATTAATTATAATTATCATAACTTATACCCATATTATTTTACCCCCCAGCGTTATGGACTTTTTAATTTTTTTAACAAAGGAAAAGGACGAATGAAAGAAATGGAAAAGGAAAGAAGGATGTAAACTTAAACCATCCCGAGAACGAGAAGAGGAACCCCTTCTATTTATGAATTCCAGCATTTTATTAATATGACCCGTTTCATTTCCGAGAATCATTGGTAAATCTGCAGTTTCCGATATTTCTCCGTATTCTGGTGTATTTTCTGCAGTTAGTTAGTAGGTGACTCATTTAGATGTTAGAATCTGTGATCGATGATAGATAGATGACTGAATGATGCGGCATTTATGTTCTCGTATGCCCTTACTTGCATGAACACTATGTGTGTCGTTTATTAAGGTATGAAAACTCCGTCTCAAGGTTGTCCTAGAAATTAGCCCACCTCATTTGGTAGTACCGGAACTGATTAAAATTCATATTCGTCGACTTTTTCAGTGTAACAAAGTGCGTCAAAACATTTGCTATTTTGTACTGCTTTTGTACACTCCATTTTAACCTTCCTGCTTTACGCAAATAATGAATGAAATTTCGTTTTTGTATTCTTTGTGAAATTTGAACCAGAATTCTACACGTTCCGTCATAATATAAAATTAACACCGGCGAGTGTGCTCAAAAAATAAAAATGAAAAACCCTTCTCTTCTTTAATTATATAATCCCGTTTCCCGGGTGATAAATAATGCACGACGTACACTTCCGTTGCGTCAACAGACAACACCGTTCTTTTTTCTGAGGGATCGTAAGCACGTTCTGCCAACCGCCACCAGGATCGCGATCATCGCTTCGCTTGAGAAGATGGCAGCTGCTTAAGGAGATATAAATAGAGAAGGAGACGTTTGGGAAGCTGTGCAAACACATCCCACTGCAATCTGTGTGTGCAAACTCTCTTGTGACGACAAGGAAAGGAAGAAGGACGCGAGAGCCTGAGTTGCTTCGACTACTGTGGAGTCTCGATTACTTGGATATTCGCATGGGTCAGTTTTAGTTTCGAAAAATACTTTTTATTTACGAGTTTTCTTTAGAGATTAGGAGAAGTTTTTAATGCAGTATTCTTCGATAAAAAACACTGAGGTGACTCAAGCACTTTTGAGAAGGTTTTGACTTGCTTTATAATATGGACTTTTTGCGGTTCGAATAAGCAACTCCTCGTTTAATTGTGTATTTCCCACTGTTAATTTTTTTAAGAAATGTAAAATGAACTGGGTATTGCACGGGTATAATGTTTTAAACACGACGAATTCATTCAAATAATATGAAAAATATCCTTGCTGTGTGTGTGCGCGTATGTGGGGGTCTGAGAGTACCCTTCTGCATAACCGATCGATGGCAAAGGTATTCAATGTGCTCTCAGCTCATTCGTTTGGAAAACTTGAAGCTCTCCCAGACGGAACTCTTTCCTGCATCCATTGTGATTCGACCCACTGTGCAACACCGTCGAATAATGAAACGTGCCACTATAGAATGTGAATAACGGAATATGTATTTTTAAGTGTTTTATATGGTATTAGTCGTATAATAACTTACATTTAAATAATTCTGTAGTCTGTAGATTGAAGATGATTTCCAGATTTAAAGAAAATTAAAAAATGGTACTCGAGTATCCAGTGGAAAGTTATGCTAGTATTGATGATTTTTTAGATATTTTGTGTTGAATCTGTCTACTCTCGGCAAAACAATTGCTGCGAGCATTGAATTTTATTTCTACATCTTTGGAAATTTAAAACGTTCATTTAAATATTTTTACGATAAAATTCATTAGATGAAAGGTACGGGTTCTTGGTCTGTGTTTCTTAAAACGACACAAATTAAACTAACATAATTCTCGGATATTTGTTGAGTAATTTTCGGTTCTTAAATAACTCAACTATTGTTATTGTTACATGTCTTTTTTGGAGAGAATCAGTCCATTAGGCCTTCAGGCTTTTCCACCCAACCGCGACTAGAGACAGGGAATTGGGAAGTAGAGATGTTGGGTTCCGGGAACTTACGGTGCCGAATTGACATTTTTATCTGGAGAAGGTGAGGGGAACCCCCGCTGAGAAACTTTTCTGATAATTTTTTTCTCTGAACTTTCTACGCAAATAACACAATATAAAAGACAAATGGACTCGTCATATCTTTTGGTGAAAAAAGAGTGAGGTACGAAAAGGAAGAGTGCGCCAAGGTCCTTGCCCTCATTGACTCGAGCCGTCCACTTGTCGACGCTTCATTCACCTCAAAGGGTTTCTCATTCATTGACTTGACCTTCACACTTCCACAAAGACATACTTGCCTTTCTCTCTACAAGATCTCGAAAAACCTGCTATCGTACCGTCCAGGTAACGTAACAGGGCTTTTATTATTTTTTCTTATGGAGAATTAAAATAATCTATTTTCGGATAAGTTTGATTTGTTTTATATTCACTAGAACGGCGTTGTGACACAACGAAACAGGAGATGTCATTTAAATACAGATTGTAGTTAAGAAAAAAGAATACTTTTTGTTCTGGAAGTCCAAGATGTGTATAATAACATTTAAAAAATATTACTTTAATAGCGGCGTAATAATTTTTTTTCTCTCGTTAAGATTTAATATGGGTATCTTTGCCAGTACTAATCTTCTATTGGTCCGCCAAATATGGAAGCAGTTTCAAATTTGCCTACGATTGGTCGAACGAAAGTGAAGAGGTTTTCCCCCGCTACAGAGACGTGGCGTTGCAAAACTTACAGCTCCAAATTTCCAAGAGCGCGGGACTTAGAAAATTGATGTTAGGCCTTTTTATATTTCCAAGACGGTACTCTCTCAACCCCGAAGAGAAACGAAACACTGTTTTGTTCACAAAATGAAATAAATTTTTTCACAAAACCTGCACTTCGTCAGATTCAGACGAAAATGTTTGTTGAAAGTACTTACATCAAAACATCCCGGAATAAGAATAATAAATTAATCTGTTGCTCATAGTTTTATTGTCACAAAATATTTCGGCTGCATAGTAGCCATGGTCAGTAGCAAACACTGTGTAGGAAAGATTTTTGGCAAGTGATGCTACAGTGTATGCAACTGACGATGTATAGCTTCATAGCAATAAAAATATGAGCAACATATTCATAACCTTTAATTTATCATTCTTTGATAATGTTACCAACTCCCCGCAACTATCAAGTATATCACAGAATAAATTGTAACTGTTATATTTTTAAAACCACTTAATGAGAATTATGTGCATGGTTGTAATGCGCATCCGTTTATGTGCGGTGTTTTTAATCTGTAATAGGTTTTAACTAAAATACTATTAATGAACATATTAGTCTCAATTTGAAGAAATAAGGTTTTTACTATTATAGTTAATTCACATAATATAATATTTATGTTGTATATGTATGTATGCGCGAATAGATGTTGATTTATAACATAATAATAATAATAAATTTATTGTCAAAAAACACTACAAACTGTGTATGACCACATGGAGGACAATAAACTAATTTACTCTCCGGAAGCAAGCAAGGGACCATCCCATCAATTCCGATCAAGGACCCTAAGGCAGAGGCAGATTCAAAAATTTCAGCAAAAGTTCCTAGATAAGATAAAAAGTTAGCTGCGAGTTATAATACATATATAATGTCAATATGTTTGTAAATTTACATGTACAAGTTATTATCGAACTATAGATTATTCTGAGTATAGTGTTTAAAAATCATAAGAGTTGAAAAAAAACCCCACTAAATTCACGATTTATTGTTACAATAAACACGCCCCTAGACAAAGATTAGAGAACCTGTATAAGAAATCCGCCTCTACCCGAAGGAAAAACGTAGAAAAACCCGGGCCAGGATGAACTTGCAAAAGTTGTTCTTAAATTTTGGCTGAGAATTTTGTTTTTTTTTTGTGTGTGTGTGAAGGAGTGCGATCCCATTCGTCTCTGAGGTCCAACTCGGGGTTTTACAGACAATCGTGAAGTGATGTGACGACTACTGCGTCTAGATGTAACTCAGTTTACCGTATCAACTTACTACTAAGATTGTGTGCCGCTTTCGCAGTCCCATATGCTTTGGGAACTGGGACATTAAAAAGAAGAGGTAACAAGAGATTTCCTTTTGCGCTCACTGAGAATCGAACCGAGGGGCTCCTAACAAACGGAAACAGAGCTTTTGCGTTTCATGAACCATTAGAGGCGAATAAATAAACTTTGTCAAAAACGCGGTTGCAAACTGCGTATGACCACGTGGGGGGCAATAAACTAAGTTACCCTCCGGAAACAAGCAAGGGACCATCCCATCAATTACGATCATGGACCCAAGGACAGTGGCGAATTAAATATTTAGGAAAGAACATATTTAATAAATATCTGCTATCCATTTATTATTCAAAATAAATTGTATGTATTAATGCAGTAATATTTGAGATTAATCAAACTAAAGGTATTAAATGACATTCCTTCCCGCCCAAGGAAAAGCCGCACTACCCGGAGGAAAACCGGAGTAAAACCCGGGCCGAAATGGGGCTACAGAGATAACGTACACAACCGTGTGAAGGTTGCGTACAGATAGAAATAAACTATTTAAAAAAAACAAAGGGAGCAAAATCAACATGCATGAAAATGGAATTTAATTAATATCCAAAGTACAATAACAATGGCGTGATAAAGTATAAGAGATGCTAACATCACTCACATCATCCGAAGTCATGTGGAAAACACTATTTATTGGGAAATCGAAACTCTCATTAACTTCTTTTATTAAAATCGGTAAATTCTTTCACATTATAGAAACAATAGCACATTAAAAAACTTTTAACCGCGGATTTAAAGAGATTCAATTTCTTTATATCTTTTAGATTTTTGGGAAAGGGAATTATACAAAATTATTCCTGATTAATAAGGACCTCTTAGGCAAAGAGTTGTTGACACGCCAAGACGATGAATATTAGCTTTATTACGAGTGTTGTGTTCGTGAACCGGACTCTGTTTGTTCTAAATGTGGATAAAGAGAATGTATTAAAATTTGTCTTTCTCTAAAAACACAGGCAACGAATCAATTTTAATTTCTATTTATGAACCCAAACTGTTTTTGATACAATTGTTTTTATCAGACAATAGATGGAAGTCCAGAGAAAATGATTCCCGATCTGGGACCATATTTTCGCTTTTTCAGTGTTAAACTTCTTTCTCTTTAGAGAAGAAACTCCGTCTTGGGTCTTCCTCCTTGATAATTAGTCAAGTCCTCTACATTTCACTTAACAAATACCAAGTTTCTTTCCTTCTCTATTCGTCACTGAGTTAACTTCTTTGTTTAATTCCCTCCTATCTCCCTCCCTTCCTCGACCGACTTCTTTCTGCCTCTCCTTCTTACCTCTTTAAGTGAAGCAGAACAAAAGACAAGGTAACATCGCCCGCCGCCTTCCTTCCATAACGAAGAACTACGTCCATCGCCTTCTATACGCTCCCAACTGCCACCAAGAGTCGTAAACTCTAAGTGAGCCTCTCCGCCGCAGGGCGCCGCGGCACAGTGGTCCGGACACGATGTAGAGCGGCCAAAAATGGTCAATCCTTTTCATCCCCTGAAACTCATAGGCTGTGCTTATTCTATGAAGATCGAGGATTAATTACGTAAAAACACTTTGCGCGAACTTTCTCTTCGTCAAGATGTCTCGAAAATGTCAATATTTGAATAAATATTTTAAAATGACTAAAAACTTATTGTCCAAAATGCAAAAGTTACCACACGGAGGAAAATAAACTAATTTAGAAACAATTTTTGTTGACGGATAATAGGTATCTAGAAGTAGCTGGATTGTTTTTAAAGATAAACCTGCTTAATTAATATCGTAGCACATTGATGAAGAGTTGTTAAATTTTTAACGTTTTCTTTATTAAAATAGTCAAGAGCAGCCAAAAATACACACACAGGTCCAAATTCTTAAGATTTTGTATATGTGACTTTTTGGGTCTGAGATACGAATTGCAGTGCAACCTTCTCTGAGATGCAGTTTATTTAACACTCATACTCAACTGCTTGACAGAGAAGGTTGCACTGCAACCTTCCATAATATTTTAAATTTTAACACGATATGTAACTGAAACAAATGTGTCTGGTTTTTAATTATCCTCAAACAATTCAAGTCCTGAGGAAGTGGTCAAACACACCTCGAAAAGTTGGCAATGTAGCAATCAAATGTAATTAAAGAAGAATTGTACCAGTAATTCTGCATTTATAATGATTGTCTATAATTAAGACACACAGTGATGTGAAGAAGTTATTTAGTGAAAATATAAAGACAATCGAATATTCTTCCTTGTAAAAGGTGATAACCTTTTTTGGGCCGCTCACAGACCGTCGCTGGACCACTGTCCGGCACTCGCTTCACTCGTTCTCGTTCACTTGAGGGAGAGAGACCCGTTCCTCCGGGAACGAGAGTCGCGTCTAATTTAAATTGTGTGACGGCAGCGGCGAGGAATTTTTAATCTAATTTGCTAATTGGGAAGTCGACTGTGCAGGAGTTGGGTCAGTTCGCAGCGTCTGGTGTTTGTTGACGGGTGCGTAGAAACACGTGGTCGTGAGCGAGTTAGGAAAGGAATCACTTGGTGCATTCATTAGCAATGAAGCATTAAAGGGAGTTGTGTACTAAAAGGCAGTTCTGCCACTTAACATTAGAGGAAGAGGCTATCCATGGAGTCATGCAACTCCAAAGAAGTTTCGTAGTGATAAAAATAAGATATTTGAATTTAATACTATTTCAGAAGATGCCACGAAATTTTTCAAGAATCTTAATACTTGATTCAAAAACCATCTGTAAAAGCTAGTATATTTTTGTATTATAACGTCAAACGTCTTAAAAGAGTCCACGTCCATCATTAAGTATATTTGTTTAATTTTATTTAAAAACGAAATGCTAGATAACTATTTACTGGTTTCTCGGCAGAGCATGGGTGAACTGATTAGTTCTCTCATGTTATTATAGACTTTATGTTCCCACGGGCGCACTAGTATTGCCAAAGGGTAGAACGGGGAGGGTATGGACCGAAGAGAGGAAAGAAGTGCACAGCAGAAGCATGAAAGAAATATGGGCACACAGGAAGGCTAGGAAGCGCATCTGAATACTTTGCGTAGTCCCAATTGGGCTTATTCGCAATAATAATAATAATAATAATAATATGTCGGCATTGCCAATAGTATGAAGAAACAATAGACCATATAGTTTCTGGCTGTCCAATCTTCGCAAAGAATAAATACATATACAGCCATGATAATGTTTTTAAAATTGTACACAACAGAATCTGTAAAGAATACAAGATAGGTGTGACCGACAAGTGGTATCAACATAACCCACAACCAGTTGCGACCAAAGAAGACATAACTATCTTTTGAAACCAGCAAGTAGTAACTGATAGATCAGTAACTGCTAACAAATGTGGTATTACAGTGCGAAACAATAGAGACAGAACTTGTCTATTAAGAGTTATTGCTTTGCCCGAAGATATGAACATCTCACAAAAAAGAAACTGAAAAAAATACAGACTTAAAAATAGAAATTCAGAGAATGTGGGAAACAAAAACAGACATCATACCAGTAGTAACTGGGGCATTTGGAACTATCAACAAATCAATAGAGCAATATATACAGAAATTACCAGGAAATATAAATCTAACGGAAATTCCAAAAACAGCACTGTTGAGAACTGCTCATATCCTGAGAAAAGTATTGTAGCTGCTATATGGATTATATCTAACCCTAGGAATGTGGTTCATTCCTTGTTGGACGAAGAAAGATACCAGCATTTGCTGAGATAAAAGTCAATAATAATAATAATTTATTATTCGGCAATTGAGTAATGCTTGATGGCAAATAAGAGAAAGACATAAGAAAATTAAACATAATAACATAAGTGAACTCTTTCGTTATCCGAGTTCTATGTTTTCGATATCGTCAGCACCATTCTCAGCTGCTTGCAGATGTACCTCATGTGTCCCTTCTGTTATGTCGTCAATTCCATCGAAGCTAGAAGTTTCTCATTTTGAAAGCAATGTGAATATCAGAGAATGTACGCGTCCTCCAATATGTGAACTACATTGACCCTTTAAAATGAATGCAACTATGTTAAAGTCTTACGAGCTGTATAAAATGAATCTGCCAATGGAATCTATCTGAGGATTGAGGTGTCATTTATGCGAATGCTATAGTTATCTGGAAGACTGAACGATTTTGATGGTTACGATGGGAATGCTACATTGATAACAGTACGTATATGTTAAATTACTTGTTAAGAAATATTAAACCCGCCACTGCCTTTGGGTTCTCGATTGGAATCGAAGGGATGGTTCCTCACTAGCTTCCAGAGAGTAAATTAGTTCATTGCCCCACACATGGACTTACGTAGTTCGTAACTGCATTTTTCAACAATAAATCGTTGTATAACCACTGTATATTAAATGTTGCTGATGATTGTAAATGTTTATAACTAAAAAGAAGTAAGAAAGGTATACAAATTGTATGTATACAAATCGAGGTAGTGACGTGTTAATGAGAAGAAAAATGCTGTCCCTTTTTGTCTCTCTTTCGCACAATGTCTCATGTTCCGTCTTCCGTCTCCTGAATTCATGAAGAGAGATTTTCTCACTCGCTTCAATGGTTTTCCAATACGCCGTTTTGAAATTGGATTCTGAAATGAGGAACACATTGTCAACTTCTTTTGTAGCGGGTTGAATGCTACTCGTTCCACAAACAGCGGTTATGTTGAAACAATTGCGTATCTGTTATCATTGTGGAGTAGCTTCTGGGATTGCATAAAATTCCATTTCTGTAATAGCAATGTTTTCTTTTCTAATTCTTGAATTTGTGATGCACTACGCATAAAATAAAAATTTATTTTATTAAAATTATGCGCTTGAACTACAAAGAGCTTTCAAAGGTGACGTAACTAGAATTTTGTGAATCATCTTCGAGCGTGTAAAAAATCAGGGACATAAATTTGCAGCTCGCATCAGCATTTTGGGCTGATTACCTTTTGTTAATAATCCGAACGAGATGTTGGCCAATTATGGTCTCCATTTGTGGCGTTAATTAACAACCAGTAGGTCACGTGTTTAAGACACAATGGTAGAGTTGACCTATACCATTCTTAACATTTCGTGTCAAATTGGTCACAACCATCTCTAAGATATAATTAAATTTTCTATGATTCAAACACAAACACCTTATTGCCGGTCGGTGGATTTTTAAAAACTGATTTATTAATAATAAAAATAGTAATAATGAATTTAGGGTAAAAAAACACTTGTTAACTGCTTATGACCACGTGAAGGACAATAAACTTATTATAATAATAATAAATTTATTGTCAAAAAACAGTACAAACTGCGTATGACCACGTGGAGGACAATAAAATAATTTACTCTCCGGAAGCAAGCAAGGGACCATCCCATCAATTCCGATCAAGGACCCTAAGGCAGAGGCGGATTCAAAAATTTCAGCAAAAGTTCCTAGATAAGATAAAAAGTTAGCTGCGAGTTATAATACATATATAATGTCAATATGTTTGTAACTTCGTTACTCTCTGGACACAAGCTAGGAACCATCCCATCAAGGGTCCCAGGACAGTGACGGATTAAATATTTATAAAAGAAATAATTAAATTTATTAAGTAAAATAGATATAATGTATTTTTATTTGTTTTTGTACAGGTTGTTTTCTCTGGTTAAATGACGGAAGCATTTTGCGCGTGTGAGACAGACAGGGAGAAGCGACAGACGACGGTGAGGGATGTGGAGGGGAGGGTGGGGGAGGGGGGAGGGGGTTGAACTCTCATATGCGCGCACCACGCCATTCGCGTATCCCTCTTTCTCAGATCGTTTCGCCACATACAGATTGTACTGCATATGCTTGAGAATTTTTTACTTCTAGCGTACCTTCTCAAGTACAGTCAGTTTTTTGTTCAAGTTTATGAAAATATCTGGAATTTTACAGTATGTTTCTCCTTCATCATATTTATAAGAGTCATGAATCTTCATTGCTGGATGCGCTTACTTCCGGCCTACTCCTTATTGTGGAATCATCGAAATTGTATCGTCAAATATTATTCTCCTGTATTACGTAATAAATATCATTCTCCTGTATAGTGACCCAATCTACGTTAATCTCAATTGCCTGATTATTTTCATAGTTATTATTTCCATGTTTACATTTATTTCAAGTATTATCTTTCATGAATGGAAATGTGTCATTACGCTCTATATTTTTTTGTGATTATTATTCTTTCCACTAATTTCATATCGTCTGTGGTGCAGTAGCTGTCCGCCACGGGTCTCCGCCCGTGAGAGACCGCCAAATGGATCGTCAAACATCATAAATACACGTAACTTTGAACAGAAATACTCTCGGAAATGTTTCATAACAGTGGAGTAAGAAATAGTTTATATTATCAAAAATTAACGTCCAATTTCTATTCCAACTTTTAAAAATATACTGGTGCGATCGATATTAACTTGTTACCGAGCAAAAACATTTATGCGTTATTGGAAGGTGCGACCAGCACTCCAAGTATAATTGTTTCCTTTCTTTTTATTGTAATTGTCATAAAACACAACAATATGAATAATAACGAAGAAAAACATGTTTTAATATCTGTCTATCGCTTAATAATAATATAGTACAAACAATATTCAGGAACTCGCTTGACTCGTTTGAAACGAAGCACAAGAGCACTAAGTACTAACATGGCGGCCGAGGATTAAAACATGGCGACCGAGCGCAACGTTTTCGCGATTTATGCCCTGATCTCACCTCAAAGGAAAAATTGAAATATCTTTCTGAAATGCCCGGTGACCTAACGATAAAAGTGACATGAAAAATGCTACGGAAAATTTACTACAAATCAAAGTAAACTTCAATAACTTTCGTGAGTTAGTCTTATTTTGATAATACATGTTTTCTCCATAAGACGCGATGTACTACACCATCATTTATAATTTCATTTAATTAAATTAATATAATTCATTACAATTTCATTTAAATGGCCGATGAGATATGTTTTTCAAGTTGAAATCGAAATAAATACACGTTACTCTGTTTATTAATGCGGATTTAAAATATTTTAGTGATTTAATTCTTCCTACGTTGGTACTACCTCAGAAGACTTCCGGACCTCGTGACATTTGGGATCGCTACCGCTGTAGGGTAATCATTTTCTTAATATCACCCCTCAAGGCCATTCATTGCCCTTTCATCTCATTATGGTCGTCACTAGTCAACCGCATTCTCTCCTCAAAGCCACCGGTGAAAACAGGGAACACCGCCGGAAGATACATCATCCTCATCTGTGACGTTGCCGCTCGAATGAGTTTTCCATTTGCACTACCTCATACTCTCAGTTGAGAGAGAGAGAAGCAAGCAAACGCTGGTGGTGGATGCGGCGGCTGTAGTTCCGGTTGCGTGTGCTTGGCACCACCACCAGCGCCGCCACCTGACCGAGTCCCAGCGTTTCCCGCGTTGCGAGTGTTCGCCCGAGGGGATTCCCCCAGCGATCGGCTTTTACGCGTCGCTTCCCGTTGGCGCGCGCCTTGCCGCCTTCAACTCCTCTCTCTCCCTCCGCGCTACTTTTCCCTTCCTCTACCAAAACTCTTGTCTACTTCATTTGCACATGGAGCGTTCCATGGGCGGGAAAGTCATTACTGGGATACTTTTGTCTCTTATTAATCTCGAAGTTTTACAGCACAAACATCTACAATTCATTTTGATATTGACAACAGTACGTATTTATAAAATAATTTCTTTTATGAAAATTAAATTGGCCAATGCCTTAGAGCCCTTGATCGGAATTAATGGTATGGTCCCTTCCTCGATTCCGAAGAGTGTCTCGTAGTTTATTATCCCCCACGTGGTCATAACCTGTTTGCTTTTTTTACGATAAAGTTTATTTATTTACTCTACACGAATAAAAGTGGATCATTTGGAATGTGTGGGACACGAAGAGTAGTCGAAAAAATTATTTGAAATTACAAACAACTCTCCTAAGGGTTATTGCGAACAATATGCAAAGTAGGGAATAATCTTGATCAGTTACAAGAGCAGAAAAACACATTTAAAATAGGATGTTAATCAATAGACCTGAATCTTTACTCACACAACTGTTGGCTATGAAGTTTACCAATGTGTCTGACAGAGTTCACTTGCGTCGTCTGAGACGGAGAACCCAGTGAACATATAAAGCTACGTAGCCGAATCGTAAAGTAAAATTATATAATGGCTTTGAAGGACAGTGTTTTCGTGTACATAACTTGAGAGTGAAATGACAAGAAAGGAATTCAAAGTATGAGTTTTCTTAATTAAGCGTTCTGTGTAAATTGGTTTTTCCTCCTGTGTCTGGATTTTCAAATAATTCCTAATTACGTACTTATTAGCATACAATACTGAAAACTGTGTATTTTCGTACGTTTTTTGTTGTTGTGGAATGTAATAATAAAAATTACAAATGTGAAAATTTTATGTCACAGAAGTAGAGAAATAAGGAAGTGAACTTATGAATTGAGAATATTATATAAGAATCCCCGGCAACGCGAAGCAAAATGAGCTTATTACTCGATACGACAGGGATAAAAGTGTACTCCGCCACCCCTCTCCACCCCATTTTCATATTCGTCTACAATGACCCTCCACCAATGACATAGCACTCGGTTACGCCAAAATATCTTCCAAAAGATAGTTGGAAAGTTATGTCTCTTTTGCGAATCAAAATTAAACGAATGTAAGAGATTTTAACTTCAGTTTCATGGATTCGCGTCCGATCAGATAGTCATGAAAATGTGCTGACGATGAACACGCGTTTAATATTTTACTATTTATGTGGGAGAGAGAAAACGGATATTGGGAAATACTCCTTTGTGAATAGATCCATTGTAGACAGGAATAAATTACCTGCAACAACACTTACGAACTTACCAAACAGAGTAAAATGTTTCCGCAACCGTCTTCTTGCTTCTTCGAAATAGGAGCACATGTGAAGTGCAGTGTAGTGAAGTGAATGTGACTAAGGGTAGAGAAAATACTCAGTGCGAATATAATTGCAGTGTAGTGATGTGAAATGAACCGAGCAGACGTAGAATACATTTTTCGTAAACTGAAATGAAATATACGATAATGATAAAATACATTGGAGGACAGCAAACGCACTGCAGATACGAAAATACATCAATTTCTGTCTACAACGAAATTACATTTACGTAACACTTTTACGCTATATTTATAAGATTGGTATGTCACCATGTTTTCAAATAATATTTCGAATATTTATTTTACAAATTTCAAATAAGACACAGTATCAAGTCTAGCTAGCGACTTTGAGCATAAATAGAGCACTGGAAGACGACCAAAATAAAGAGGACCAAATGCCAGAAATGACCCTTTCACTATAGAATTTTTTCTAACTCTGCGCCACAGACGGAGAATCACATATGATAAAGTATGAGCAATGGTTTTGTTTTCATCTGAGTAAACTAAATTTTCGACCGCCTTCAAGGCACTAGACCGCAGAGTAAGTTAAAATCGTTCTGATATTGTGGGACCCGGTACGAACTTACCAAACAGAGTAAAATGTTTCCGCAATCGTCTTCTTGCTTCTTCGAAATAGGAGCACATGTGAAGTGCAGTGTAGTGAAGTGAATGTGACTAAGGGTAGAGAAAATACTCAGAGAGAATATAATTGCTCAGAGGGAATATAAGTGAAGTGTAGTGTAGTGTAGTGTAGTGTAGTGATGTGAAGTGTGCGTGACTGTTCACAGCAATAGTGTTTTGGCGTTATTTATATAGTTATTAATTTATTTTAATTATATTATAGCAATTATTTTTACAGTAAGGTTATGGGAGGAGTAATGGTATATGTGAGTATATTGAAGAGTGCTTGTACGTACGTATGAGTGTGTGTCTGTATCTGTTTGTAAGTGAAAATGTGTTTGTGTACGTATGAGACTATACACATATATGAGCCTCATGTAGATAATTAATTTCTTAAATCTAATTTTTTTCTCGTTGTAGCCATGTGTAGTGAATTTCTAAGCATTTTATTCCGTTTGTGTGTGTAATTTAAAGATATTTTTATAGATATTGATGATTTGGTTTTTAACTTCGTATTATTTTATTATGCATGTATTCTTTTCTATCTGCCACTAGCAGACTAATAAATTATTATTACATGTTATGAAATACCTATAATTAATCGAAATAAATTATATGCTATATACACATCCAGATAGTCATGACTAGACCCGTAGACAGAGGTTTATTTCCCAAAGGACACAAAGTTTTCGACAATAATTAAGAAACAAATTGTCAAAAAAACAGTTCCATACAAGGGACCATCCCGTCAATTCCGATAAAGGCCCAAGGCACATGCGGATTGAACATTTCGGGGCACTTCTTATATAAAAATTAACTATGTGTTATAATATCAACAGAATACCAACAAATTTGAATTTAATAAAACACACACACAAATTTCACAAGTAAATGTTATAATAGGCCATAAATTATTCGGAAAATACTATTTGTAAATTGCAACTATTTAAATAACTCTAAATTCGATATTAATTATTACAATTGCCCGCCGCCCCTATGCAAAACCCTTCAAAGAGCGTTTATATAAAACCCGCCTCTACGCAAAGGAAAACCGGAGATAAAACCCGGGCCAGGAATGAGTTTAACCTTGAACTTTAATTTCAAGTAACTCTTAACTTTTAAATTCTTTGCTCTTCCTGCTTGAAGAGTTTTTAACCGATTATTTATCATTTTTAAATTAATTAACATAGGGTGAATCACAGATATTTTACACAGATAAATTACAAGAAAAAAAAGATTTCGTCATTCTGTCATTATTTATTGATGGAAAAGGCTTTTTCGGCTGCATGTCGGCCATCTTCAGTACTACACTTTTTTTTTACAAAATATAAATTACTTAATAAAAATAAATAGAAAAATTCTATAAACAATCTACCCCTTATTTCTTCGAAAAGTTAATAATTTTCAATATAATATGAAATAATAACGGCAAATGAGAAAGCTGGCATACCTGGGTCCCTTGGCAAGCGGTGGCTGAAAACACCCTTGTCTCATGAAGGGTCGGATTATACAGGAAGTTTGAGGAATTTCCGTTGACGTCACGGGTTTTCAATTGTTTTATGGCTAATTTTAGCAGGGGGAAGAAATATCTGGAATTTGGTGATTGAGTTTAAAAATGTTGGAATTAAGTGAATTGTGAATGTTCTCTAGTTTTATTTCCTGCTATTGTTTCATATTACATTGAAAGTTATTACTTTTCGAAGAAGGGGTAGATTATTTTTAAAATGTTTCAATTTATATTTATTATGTAATTTATATTTTGTAAATATTTTATTTAACACTGAAGATGGCTGCCATGTGGCCGGAAAGACCTTTGACATCAATAAATAATGACATAATGACGAAATCTTTTACTTCCTGTAATGTACATCAATCTGTCACCATCAGACCAGTTCCTCCAATCACAGATAAATTACTTTCGTTACACTAGATAAAGAACTTCGCGAAATGAAATAATTACTAAATAAGATAATTTGTCTAAAAGAAAGAAATGTTGTACGTAAATTCTTCAATGGTAATTTTTGAGTTATTTCTCATCATGAATTTTGTTACATACTGTACTTTTATCCTGATTTTTATGTAGAAGAAGAAGAATCACTTATTTTAGTGAAACTGATTATTATAATAGCTTTGAACTGTGGCGTGGAGCGTACATTGAGAAATTTCTTTCCGTTCTTAGTTAATATTTTCTGTCTTTGTCCCATCCCGGACAGGAAGTTAAGTATTCCGGACAATGCTCATTAATTTTATTACTTCAGCTCGTGAAATTTCACCGCCTTTTGACAGTGGGAATTTTTAAACGCTTAACAGAATTGCGCAGCATATTCCAGGAGTAATTAAATTTAACTTTTAATTTTTATAACTAAATTTTCGAGATAATTTCATGAATTGAGTACGGAATAATTATACATTATTGAGTTGAGAATTGAATTTGTTATGTCATGAATTGAATTTATATAACAAACTAACTGAGTACCCGCGGCTTTGCTCGCGTAAATTTTGCAGTATGTCTGTAATTTTGTTGTCCATCAATATTAGAAGTTTCAATAGTATTGGTGTGTACCAATCCCTCACTTTCACTGATGAACTTGAGAATTTTTTAAGGAAAATACCAATTTCCCACTTAACCAACTTAGAGGCGAATTTTCGTAAAATCCTTTCTTACCTGCCTTTTTCGATAGTACTTCGTTTCACGCCGTTCCAAAGTCTCACCTTTAGATGTGTCATATGCATAATGTAAATATTGTAGGAACATAATACCGTTGTAAATACGATTATTCATCTCAGAATAATACACAAAATCCATTGACTCGACCCCAATATTGGTATTTTTACGTTACTTTTACGGCTCACCCTTCCCTCCCTCTCTCCACAGCTCTAAGGATACCGTAACGCCACTATGTGATCTCAACTTAAACTTAACGGCATCGGTAGTTTAAAAATCTCATATTTTTATATTTCGAAATTAGTTTGCAATTCTTTTTATCCATAAACCCATTTCCACCACCCATCTAAGGGGTGTTAGTGGTGTGTTGGTTTCGTTGGGACTCAGTTCACAATTACACGATATCGGGATTTCACTATCAGCTCGGCGACGTCGAAGATTATGGACTCGTCACTGGTATTTTTTTCATGGCGTCTCCTTCCCGAGGGGTGCTGGAGATTGCGAATCGGCCTATGTTCGAGCGTGAGCGATGCATTACAGATGATTAGTACTACGATACTGTGGATACCGGGCCACAATGTGACCTAACTTAACGACTTTGTTAGTTTAAAAATCTCATCAACACCTCTAGGAATAAAATTCATTTTTTACTATTCACACGCGTGACGTCTGTGTAATAGTTATATTAAAAAACGCACGTATTTGAATGCATCGTTGTATTAAAATTTCAAGTCAATCGACCGACTACTTTTCGAGTTTTGGGAACACAAACATACGCAGGCTGAATTTTTATGTATAAGATATCCACTCCTTATCTAAACTTTCTCCTAGTATTAAATGACGAAAACATTTATTTAATTCTGTGAAAAAGTGGCTACAAAGTTGATGTGACCAAGTGTTTTGAGTATCAACTGCTTATTATAAAAAGAAAAAAATGTTCAATTGCACTATCTTAATAGCTGAATTCACGTAGTTTCGACTAGGGCTTTAAATCAGTCTCTCCCCGACTGCACAGCATTACAAGTAGAAACATGCCTATAGCAACACTATGATCTGCTATAAGCTGAATAGTGCTTTCATGAAAAAATATATATGTAAATTTCCGTTCCCCAGAGAAATAAAAAAAAAATTAAAATAGCGCCCTGGTTTGTCAAAACCGTTTCAGATAATTTTATCAAGATTGGTAAATGTCCGTCAAATTGTAAATAATTGTATACCGGATAATTTTTTTAAACACCCAAACAAACATTTATTTGTATATTGTAGATCGGCTCAATCCAACTTCTCTTAGTCCGTGGGGCCATTTTCAGCACGTTTCCGATCAATCGGAGCAGCGTGGGATGGAGTTAAGCAAAATGATGCGGGACGAATAATAAAAGTGTGTCACAATAATGGTAACAATAATAATTTATTAACCTGCAAGTGAGCAATGCTCGGTGGTATATGGAAAACATAATAGACATAATAAGAATATACATAATACGATAATGTGAAAAATTATATATTTCTCCCAAATATCTATAAGATACACACACACGGAATAAAATGCTTAAAAAATTAGTACACAATAAGCGGGAAGGATAATACACGTAAGAAATTAAAAAAATAAACTAGGTCCATGTGTGAGTTTATTCACATACGTACAGAAACACATTTCTCACTTACAGACACACGCACTCATACGTACAAATACGTACTTCATATTTATGTCTATTGCGATATTTTGATTATCACAAATAAATTTGTAGTATTTCAAGATAGAAAAATCGAATCGCAGAGTTCTCTATTTTTGAATAGTATTTCTAATAAAATAAAATGTTTTCATATTGGAATGTATCACGGGGTAATTAAGAACACAATTTTCTCAAATACTTTTTCTGACAGCATAGGTTTATGATACAACGTTTGTGGAAACTTCTAGAATTCGCAGGCCGTGAGGAAAGCATGCGACCCGCGAGCCACCAGTTGCGGCAAGTATTAGATATGTAATTATTCTTTTAATTTAAAGTACTCTCTTAATTAAATACAAAACCAGTTCAGTTATACAATTACAGTTCCTTTTCTGTGGCGTATTGTAAATCCTTCATTAGCCGCCGCTGGGTCTCCTCCATTGTGAATGAGTTTGTGTAGAGGATGAGACCCATTTCGTAAGATTTCGTGTCCTAATCCCCGACGCAGAAGACGATGCAAATGTCTGCGGGTCGTCGTCGACGTCTCCTTCGAAGGACCCCGAGAGCGTCGCGGAGAGCGAAGCAAATTCTGAAAGTTGTGTCTCTTGTGTCGATCGGATTCGCCGACCTCTTTTGTACCCGAAGTCATCTAACTTGACTCGGAGAAAAATGAACCTAAGAAGAAATATCTGGAGTATTCCCCACTGAACTTTCCGATTACAATTCATAACAGAAGTTCGTGGCACTAAACACCTTACAAACAAACAAAATTAAGGAAAAAAACTTCAAAAAAGAAATTAAAATATATTACAATTACTTTTTCAACTCTTATGATTTTTAAACACTATACTCAGAATAATCTATAGTTCGATAATAACTTGTACCTGTAAATTTACAAACATATTGACATTATATATGTATTATAACTCGCAGCTAACTTTTTATCTTATCTAGGAACTTTTGCTGAAATTTTTGAATCCGCCTCTGCCTTAGGGCCCTTGATCGGAATTGATGGAATACGTCCCTTGCTTGCTTCCGGAGAGTAAATTAGTTTATTGTCCTCCACGTGGTCATACGCAGTTTGTACTGTTTCTTTGACAATACATTTATTATTATAAATTTATTATTAAGAAGATGACATTTAAGTATACAATCGAAATCAAAATATTTATCATAACATTACATAGTAAACTTCAAAACAATGTAAATTCACTTTTAAGTATAGAAAGCATAAATTATATTCCACCTTAAAGTTTTTGCAATAGCCTTTTGCAGGCAGATTAAAAAAGAGCATACCCTAATCTTCAAAAACGGTGTGACGTACAGGAATGCGGTTTGGCAATCTGTATTTTCTGACCAATCAAAATGCTTCTATGTCTATTTTTGAAAGATTGAATTTGAAGAAACCAGAAGTGTGACGTTGTTTAAATAAAGTCGGTCGTTGTCCAAAAATAGGCTTCTATTCCCAATATTTTGAAAGTCAAATCTCAAGTTTGGTTTCGATCAATTCTCGACCCCTATACTCTTTTTATTGTATGTGAACGACATGTCATCATCCACAAAAGATTGCAAAATGGTCCTTTTTGCTGATGATACTAATTTACTATGTAAGCACTCCAACGCTCAAAAAGTTTTGTCTAACCTTTCGACTTGGTTCCATGCAAATCGTCTCATTGTAAACACTGACAAAACAGTGTCTATGTCATTTCACAATAGTAATACAAAATCCTTATCCCAGGTTTCTCTTTCTTTAAACGGAACACAATTTAAAAATGTTACGAAAACAAAATTCTTAGGTCTCCATATTCAAGACAACCTCAAATGGAATTGTCACGTTGACAATCTTAATTCCCAATTAAGCAAATTGTGTTACCCATTCCGAAACTTAGTTAACGCAGTTAGTCCACGTATTTCCCGTTGCGTATATTTTGCAAACGTGTACTCCCATTTACGTTACGGAATTACCTCGTATTATAACTCGCAGCTAACTTTTTATCTTATCTAGGAACTCATGCTAAATTTTTTTGAATCCGCCTCTGCTTTAGGGCCCTTGATCGGAATTGATGGGATGGTCCCTTGCTTGCTTCCGGAGAGTAAATTAGTTTATTGTCCTCCACGTGGTCATGCGCAGTTTGTACTGCTTTTTTGACTATAAAAGTATTTATAAAATTTATTATCATATTATTATCAGATACATCAATTTGTTCGTGAGTTATCGGGGAACAAAATTCTTCACGGACACACACCCACATGCGACATCGTACATCATCGCAAAAATCCAAAGAGATCTCAATTATTATACTTTTCTTGCCGTTGCAGACTCTTTGCAATCGTAGTGGACACGGAGGCGTTGGATTCGAGTCGACAGAATCTTAGTGAGTTATATCCTTCGGATGCTAACACGTACATCGGTCGATTCAAATAACTGCTAGTAATTGATATGCCAACTGTGATGGACATAGGACTTGATCTTACCTTTGACTCAAAGAATAGTAAGTAAGCCTGAAGTAAGCTTTACAACGGTCCAGAACAGTCAAGTGTGGGTGCCATGGCATGCCGTGTGCAATGGGTGGAGCTTGTTAGCCCCCGCCCTTCGCAGCAGACCCATGGCAACACAGCGCTTTCACTCCATTGGTTGCGCCTCGTTACTTTTCTTTCTCTGCGACAACCTTAACTCCCCATGTACCACACTCGAGCTATCGAAAATACAACTTGAACTTTTTCGACGCCCCTGGATCACAATACACTCAATGTACTGAACCCTGGTGTACACTCGCTACGAGAGAATCTACATCGATTGTCTCTGAATCGATCCCAGGACTCACGTAGACGCAACGCGAGTTGAATTGGCGGAGCTCTCTACTATTCATTTCGACCTCCCTTGCCTTTGTCACTCACTCAACGTGAACAGAAGGAACCAATCTTACAATCAGCTCACACTCCGGAGACGATCTTTTGAACCTTTCTTGACCTAGGGTTGGTACATCCGTAAAAATCGGTTATAATTTCCTGAAGGTTGTTATAATTATATATAGGGTTATAATTATAACCCTATATATTTATTATAGGGTTATAATTAGGGTTATAATTTCCTGAAGGTTGTTCATCCCACGAGCGCAACCCTGTGCCACGAAGAACGCACACGTTTAATCCAAAGACTGACAATCATGAGATAGACAATTGAACAGATGTCGACGCAGCTGTCGGTTTCATGTGGCCACGAGTGGACGGGTTCAGACCACGTGTGGAAAGTTACATGTTTTAGTAATGCCTTACAGTGAGATGATGTTCGCATAAAGATAGTAGTTGGGCCTTTGTCGGCTCCGTCAACTGAAATTGCGCCAACTCAACTCAAGATTCCACACGACTGAGGAAGGAAATGTCCGAGTCTTGATCGACACGACCGCGGAATCTCTTCTTCCCCAAGTCACACTGTCTCCAGCAGACCGCGCTGTGACTCCTGGAGCCCATTTCTCAGAAGTACAAGTTTGTACGTAACAAGTAAATTTTCACAAATTTATAAAAAATATCTATATATTAGCGTTTCATAAATGTTCAGTTGTAAACCTGTAACTACAAGTGAATTCTTATAATTTTACAAGTGATTTACTTCTAATCCATTAGCATTGCGGCGTTACCAACAATTGTACTTGACAAACGTTTTACCAACCAAGGATTTCTTACCTAGCCCTAAACGCCGGTTAACAGTGTTACAAGTGTTATATTATTAATATGTTGATCAAGTTGTTCTTCAGGAGATGATGAACTATTCATTCGTGTACAACGACATTAGAAAACTTTTACGGAATGAGAGTACTTCACATTTGTGTCAGTGGACGAACTTAATGAACACTTTAGAATGGCGTCTGTAAAGCTACGAGAAAAAGACGACATATTACAAAAAACCTCATGAGAAAAGGATTCGTATTCATTTGACTACAAATTGTAATATAGTTATTTCGCATTATTTGTGCTTAGTTATAATTAAGAAGTGTGGGTGGTCATTTTTGATGTGCTTGAAATTTTCTTTGCTGTATTTAACTCGCACTTTCTGTGCCATACACCTCTCAATGTTTTTAAAATACCGAATTTGCCATTACGTAACGCAGAATCAAAAGAGAGAGACTAGACCGTTCGCAAATACTTGTTACTGACAAGTCTGAAGATCACTCACTAACGAAAAGAAGTTGCTACTGACATGTTGGCGAAATCTTTGTCAAGAGGTTGTAACTGACAACTTGTGGTTTTGTGAACGGGGTTCCCAGTGGCAATTCCCGTCATTCCGTGCGACACAGAGCTTAAAGGCGGATTACATTGAAAGAAAAATAAATAAAATGCGTGCCGACAAATTTATTCATTTCATGAACATTTCTGAAGTAAATATTTACATCAAACATTTTCACTTACTATTTATTTTCTCCCGTCCCTGCATTTCGAAATCAGGAATGACAAACCGTAATTCACATCAAATGAAACTGATGCGTCATCGGAAATGATATCGCACAGACGTTTCTTTAATTCAAAACTGCTTTTAAGTATATTTAAAACTACTCCACGGCGATATTTTATCATAAAATGTTTCGTCTTTTCCGCGAAATCAAAAACGCTAATTTAATTATATTTTGAAATATTAATTCATGTGGCATAAAACGTTTTGCACCCAATCTCTCCACAAAAATATACATTCTGTTCGGAAATAAGATTGATTAACATCCGCTTTAATAATTCGATTATTGGCGTACCATTGCATGATAAATTCAAAATATATAAATTTGTTCAACCACGGTTCACCCTCAACAAACATACGGGTTTTTTCAACATTGTTATAGTGCGAAATTAAACAGTATCTTGGTCAATGTTACTTTTTATTTTTGTATTTGTAAATGGGAAATGTAGCTAAGTGCTATTGAAGCTTATCTACATGGAGCGATAGGAGTTAGGAGTTGGGTGGTAGGTCATTGTTAGTAGGTGGGTTTACCAACAAATTGAACCATGTTGAGGGGTTAGTAGAAGTTAGAGTTATTGTTACTAGGAAGAGCTGGATACAAGAAGAAAGGTTTGCTTTTCAGTAGTCACAGCCATGAGAACTGGGACATTAATATGAAAAGCTAGAAATTTTCTGGCGAATCGAACCCAGGATGACTTGGTGATGTGCGACAACACTACCAAATGCGCCACCGCTGGGACTTTCAATGTTACTTGGACCAAATTCGTAAATACGAACTATCCTGGCCCGGGCTTTTCTCCGTTTTTCCTTCGGGTAGAGGCGGATTTATTATACAGGTTCTCTAGGCTTTGTCTAGGGGCGATTTTATTGTAACAATAAATCGTGAATTTAGTGTGTTTTTTTCAACTCTTATGATTTTTAAACACTGTACTCAGAATAATCTATAGTTCGATAATAACTTGTACATGTAATTTTTTGCGTAAAATTACAAACATATTGACATTCTATTAGTTTTATAACTCGCAGCTAACTTTTTGTCTTATCTAGGAACTTATGCAAAAAAAAATTTGAATCCACCTTTGCCTTATGGTTCTTGATCGGAATTGATGGGTTGGTCCCTTGCTTGCTTTTGGAGAGTAAATTAGTTTAGTGTCCTCCACGTGGTCATACGCAGTTTGTAACTTTTTTTGACAATAAATTTATTATTATTATATTGTAGTTTTGCAATCATTTTTCCGAACTAAATTAGTTGTAATTGTATATTATAAACGAAAACAATTAGTTGAAAAACATTAGTTGTTAACTTAAGTTAGCACGTAAGAGCTTCCGATGGTGACAAAAACCCAACCCGTCCAATTTTAATGAAGAATTTCTAACACATCGGACTACTTCAGATCCCTCATAATAGAGTTCTATACACTTTTTATCGAAAATGTATTGACGTGTAAACGTAGCCGCTAAGATTAAGTGTTGCCCTCTTGACTCCTAACTGGTTTGTTAAAAAATAGAAGTGTTGATTCTTACGAAGTCGAAAAATATTTTTATTGAATCCAATAAGGTTAAGATGTCTTATAAGTTTCTTCCGCATTATACTTATCGGATACTCTTAACAATTTTGAGTTTTTACTTTCCAATTACAGTGTGTAAGGGAAGTATTTTAATCAGTCGAAAAAACAATTTTGAATCCTCTCCGAATCTTTGCACATTGGCTCCAGGAGAGAATATTTTCAAATTTCGGCGACGAAGTCCAATTTCATGTGTGTGTGTGTGAATGTCAGTAGGATGCAGGAGGATCGCCTGCCGCATAAAATAGCGTTCTGCGAATTTAAAACTGGACAAAGAGCTCGTTGTAAGCCTAAACGAAGATGGACTGACGATGTGAAGCAAGAGTTGGGTATTCGTACAACTACTTGGAGAGAAACTGCTGCTAACAGGGGAAAATGGAGAAGTGCTGTGAAAGGACTAATACAAAGCAACCACAACAGAAAAGTAGAAAAGGCCAAAACCAACAGAGTAGAGAAACACAATATTGAAGAGAACTTTGAATGGAGCTGTCCACTCTGCTCCTTCAAAAGACAGGGAAGACAAGGAAGGCAATACGCAATGTCTCACATAACTCAAAAACATCCTATAACAGAACCTGTGAACACTTTAGATGATCCATTGACTTGCAGACATTGCCAACAAACAACAAGGAGTAAAGTCGAGATGACAAGCCATCTTCGCCATAAACACCCAGATATTCCTCAATACAACAGCAGGAAATCTATCAAGACCCCACTCCTGCCAGCTTCCTGTAATATAATATCACACCCACGCAGGATACGCTTTCTTCAGCATCTCTACCAAACCCAACACCTCCATCTCCACCAGACTCAACACACCCCGACAATTTGACTTGCCCTGCCGCCTGCAGCCGCAAATGTAAAATCGAGACCGGATTGAAGGCACATATGAGAAACAAGGAATGCAGAAGACAATTGGAGAGTGGCATCATCGGACACGATGGACGCCGATAATCATGTATGTTAAGAATTTTGTTCCCCCGAAAACTCACAAACAAATCGATCCATCGAGGTCAAATTTGAGATTTAACTTTGAATGTGTTGTGAATAGAAGGCTATTTTTGGACAACTCATTCAGATTTCGTTTTCACACCACGCCTCATTTTCGATTTCTTAATATTCAAAATTTCGAAAATATGCATTGAAGCATTTTGTTGGGTCAATTAATTCTGCGTACAGATTGCTAAACCACATTCCTGTATGTCGCACCATATTTGAGATGCAGCGAAAATTTATCTTGGACGCATTTTAAAAAGAATCTGTCTACGGTATTATTGCAAAAAGATTATTTTATGTGGAACATAATTCGTGCAATCTATACTTGAATGTGCAGATATGGTGTATAGGTGTGTACCATATAATATGATAATAAATATTTTGTAACCAATCGATCTTTTAAATATGTCATCTTGTTTAATAATTATAATACATCACGAATTCTTTTTTTAAGTGTTTTTCTTTTTTCTAAAATTTTTAGTGTGTGGAGGGTTTAGTGCCACGAGTTTTTGTTATGAATTGTAATTAAACAGTTGAGTTTTTCCATTTTCTATTTTTGTTAAGTAATTATGATTCATGTATTACTCCAAGCAAAACACAAATAGTCGCGTCTTAGTTTTGACAGAACTTTCACGCATCACGTCACACATTCGGAACCTGGATTTTACGCAGGATTTGACATCCATTTGCGTAATCAACAGCCTCAGACCGCGATGCTTCTCCGCTGTAGAGATAATTAGTGTCTGTGGCGCATCCTGCAGCCGCTGCACTATTTGCTGCTTCCGGTGGCTCAAGCAGCAAAAGCTGTTCGGTCGTTGACGCTATTGTGACTGGAAGCACGCGTCTGATGCGCTCAAACACACTTCCCTCAATGCACCTTAGCGATGGCCCGCTCTGTCGCTCAGGGACTACCTTCTGTTTCCACAATCACTCCCCTCCCGCTGTATCCATCGCTCATTCCTCTTCTCACCTCCGTCTTCATCCTCATCTCTCTCTTCCCTTTCTATACTCAAAGCGATGGCAGTGCATCGTTAGTGTGTGACGCTTATTGGGGCTGCAGACTGGTCAGGCTCCTCCTCTGATATACGAGTATACTCCAGGCCCTTGTGGGCGACCCGTGGTATAGAACCTCGCATGCTCACCTTCTGGTGACGCTGGTTCTAACACTGTCTGATCCAAGTAGAATTTACGGGGCGGACGAAGCGAGGTTCGCGGCAGGTTTTGTCGGGGTTCTCCCGTTTCCTTGTCTTACATCCCAACACTCATTCATTCTTGGTATAAGCTGAGTCTGGTAGAAGGATAGAATAAATACTAAATTTACTCGAACTTATAAATGTAACCTATTAGTTTTATTCATTGGGTAATTTTCTGTGAAACTCGATCCCGTGCCGGCTCGATCTATCGAGAAAGTTTATCAATTGGCCAGCGGGCAAAGATAAGTTGGGCAGCATAGTTTTAGATCAATTCATCCAGTATTTCTTTTTTACGGACGTTCATATTTGTAGTATATAGAATTTTATGTAATCGTGAAAAAATTCGAAAGCGAGATATCCGTTTTGGTTATCTCTGGTAGTTTTTGGCATAACTTCCGTCCGACTGAACGTCCGTCTGTGCGCAGCGATTCTGAGTAAATGGATGAGTACATTTAATCCATATTTCGTATCTACAATAGAATTTACTTGTTGTCGATACACGTGCTCTAATTTTTAGTTTTACTTTAAAACAAAGGGTCCTTCACATGAAGATCAAAGTACTGTTTTGAATGTTTCTCAAAGAAAAGACTCCAAAGATTTGGCTTAAATTTTCTGTACATAAAGTACAATTAATATGCATTACATCCGCATTAGCGGTATTTCGCTTGAAAGTTTGGTATAGACGCAGTAAAATAATTTCTGTCTGCTGCACTTACACATTAGTTTACTGTTTCAAAAAGTTTGAATATTATTTAGCAGTGTAAATGGACCAAGCAGACGTAGGATTCACTTTTCGTAAACTTAAATGAAAGATATGATGATGATAAAATACATGGGACAGCAAACTCATTGCAGATACGAAAATACAACATTTTCTGTCTACGACGAAACTATATTTACATAACACTTTTACGATAATTTTTTCTCACTCTCTTATGCTGCAGATGAAGTAACGTATATGAGAAAGTAGAAAGTGCAACGGTTTTGCTCCACTAGTTTTACTTTCGATGTTTGTCGTAATTTCGTTACATTTGCGACGGAGTCTGAGGTATCTGACGTGTGTTGGTGGGAGAGGTAGCGGGTCACCATGGTGACTCACGCGTGTTGGCGACCAGCAGCGCAGCGTGTGCCAAAGAGAAGAGGGTCCCTCGTCGCCAGATAGCAGACGCGTGAATCACTGCGTTCACGCGCACGTCTATGTGTGTGAGTGTGGGGCAGTGATATGTGACCTTCTAACGATCCACTGTTACTGGCACACCTCTGTCTCTCCACTCCTAGTACTCATCCTCTTCGGGGTTTTTTTCTCTTTCTCTTTTTCTTCTTCCCTTTCGTTCTCGCGCACTTCTACTAAGGTACTTCCGGTTGCATCCCATCACTCAAACCGCTCAAATACGTGTCGTCATAGAATTATGCAGACTTGTGCTTTTTGGTGACAATCACTCGCGGATTTAATATTTAATATTTAAACTCAAGGCGTGGGGGTGGGCTAACCGGGGAAAATTTTTATTACAAAATTATGGTTTTACAACACAACTTCCATAAATAATACCTTTAAATAAAATTCATCAAATAAATAATTAACAATCTGGTATTATTACGAACAATAACAATTATTTATTAAATGTAGTAATATGGTGTCATTCATTTTACTAATTTGGTATTATTAATAACAATAACAATTATATTATCAATCACGATAACAATTATGACTAATAACAATTATTATTCTGGTAATACTTTTACAAAGTATGCCATTTATCAACTTCAGTTTTTAATATCAACTTTATCTCTTAAGAGATCAGGTCCAGTGGGGGGAGGCAATATCTCTCTTAGCCACTGGTGACAATACAATATTACAATGTAATTGTAATTTCTCTTCATGTATCTAAATGAAAACTAACTGTTGAAATAATTTATCTCCAATTTAAAATTAATTAAATATTAACGATTTATAAACAATATATTCCGAATCTACAGTGGCATAATAATGCTTACTTGTGAAATAACTTTTTTGTTCTTGTATTGCTATTCTGTTGCTTGGTATTCGTAGGTACTCTGTTGATATTATATCAAGTAGCTAACGATTTTATTTGCGTTAAATTACAAACATATTGACATTATATATGTATTATAACTCGCAGCTAACTTTTTTATCTTATCTAGTAACTTGTGCAAAAAAATTTGAATCCGCCTCTGCCTTTAGGACCCTTGATCGGAATTGATGGTATACGTCCCTTGCTTGCTTCCGGAGAGTAAATTAGTTTATTGTCCTCCACGTGGTCATACGCAGTTTGTACTGTTTTTTTTACAATAAATTTATTATTAAATTTATCATTTTTATTATCTTAGGAGTGTGTTGAAATTTTCATTCCGCGTGTACCTTAGTGGATTTGATGGGATGCACCTTGTCTTGCTTTCGGAAAGTAAGTTTATTATCCCCCACGTCGTCATGCGCTGCTTTTTGACAATAGATTTATTTATTTATTTATACACATTTCTATGTCTAACCCTCCCTTGGGCTTAATTGAATTGGAATTCACGTCGCGGAAACTTAAAGCATTCATGCATATATTTCTTCCGTGTACCCTACACATGGATAAGATATGTGACAACTTTCGGTCGGGTCAAAATGGCGACGAGTCGGGAATCGAACCTGGGACTCCTGCGTGATCGCAGGGGAGTTAACCACTACGCCACCTGTTCGCCTTCCACAGCTGTACACCATTTTCAGCCGAACCTAAACCCCGGAAGACACATTATCATACAGGAGATGATGATGATGATGATGATAATAATAATAATAATAATAATAATAATAATAATAATAATAATAATAATAATAATGACGCACACCTTATTACAAATATGAGCCGGCTGACGTTTTAAAATCAACGAACTTCAAATTATATTATGACAGGTCAATAATCACAGACCGTACAATTCATAACAACAGACCAGACATAGTGCTAAAAGATGAAGTAACAAAGGCAACCTATTTGATAGACATAGCTGTGCCAAACACTCACAACCTTCAGAGAACAATTCAGAGAAAATATCAGAAATACAGTGACCTTAAGGCAGAAATACAAAGGATATGGAACATGGAGAGAGTTTACATAGTACCGGTAGTAATGTTCTCTAGAGGAGTCATCCCTATCTCCCTCCACAATAGTGTTAGCATGTTAAAATTGCGTAAGAACCATTTATGTACAACTTCAGAAAGCTCTTTTGCTCGATACATCAAGAATAGTCAGAAAATTTTTGGATGATGCAGAGTGAGTGTGCTTGGTGTAGCCCTTAACCTCACTACGACCAGCAGAAAAAGCTGAGTTCCTAAACGGAATAAAATAATAACAATAATAATAATAATAATAATAATATTTACTTTACTGCTATTGGGCAGATCTTACCCGGTGGCAGTATATAAGTAAATACAATACGAAAAATAGAAAAAACATATCACAGAGCACTGAATTCAAAATTTGTTAAATAAATCGTTAAACTACGTGATTAAACTAATATTAAAGTATTAAATATAAAAACATTTTACCCTGAAACATCTAAATAATTGATTTAAAAAACTTATTTTACTTCACTGATGACCCAAACATTCGATTAACCCCTTTCGTGCACTTCACTTCACATTTCCCTTCCCACCTTTTCTAAATCACTTATTTCCCTCGTTTCACTTCACTTCACTACCCACTATCACTCCACTAGCTACCCATCTACACTAACGTACTCATTCTTCCAGAACTTGCCTAATCCTTTTAATTTGTCTGCTCCCCTTTTCTTAGACCTTTTTTGAATTTAAGAGAGGTTGCTGAGCCCGATAGCGCTCCCACGACATCCGCAGGCAAATTGTTCCAGTCCCTGATCGATCTATTGGGAATCGAGTATTTTCTTACGTCTATTTATTCGTTTCCTTTTGAAAAAGTGATCTTGTCTACCCAACCTAGTCGGTTTTTCTAAACGCTCTTTGACATCCCGCCACGCGTAGTGAACAAACTCCCCAGTGGCGCTCTTTTTCTACGAATTTGGAGAGGTTCTAATTGTATGTAATTATCCGCATTATTACCCACGTTGCGAATAATTACATAAACATAGAACCTCTCAGGAGATAAGTGAAATGGAGTAGAGTTGTGGAAGGTGACCGGGTGGTGTTGTGGTTAAGAACCCCTACGATCAAAGCAGACGTCCCGGGTTCGATTCCAAGCTCGTCGCCTTTTTCACCTGAGCGACAGTCGTCACTTAAACCTCTTCACAGATCGATTCCATTCACTATTTTTAATCGCCCGCAGTGTTCACCTCTTCCTCTCTTTCATACAGTGTCTTAAACATTTAAACACAATAATTATTCTGGCGCGGGTTTTTCTCCGTTTTTCCTTCGGGTAGAGGCGGATTTCTTATACAGGTTCTCTAGGCTTTGTCTAGGGGCGTGTTTATTGTAACAATAAATCGTGAATTTAGTGTTTTTTCAACTCTTATGATTTTTAAACACTATACTCAGAATAATCTATAGTTCGATAATAACTTGTACATGTAAATTTACAAACATATTTGCGTTAAATTACAAACATATTGACATTATATATGTATTATAACTCGCAGCTAACTTTTTATCTTATCTAGGAACTTTTGAATCCGCCTCTGCCTTAGGGCCCTTGATCGGAATTGATGGAATACGTCCCTTGCTTGCTTCCGGAGAATAAATTAGTTTATTGTCCTCCACGTGGTCACATGACGCACTTTGTAAATTTTGCTTTTTTGACAATAAATGTATTAAATTATCGTTTGTATCATCTGTTTTTTTCAGCTCATGTATTTTGTATGAACACATTGATGGTAATAAACAAATTTAGCGCTATTATTTAACAATAAACTAATAGAAACATACTTGTTTCTTTTTCCTCGTAGGTTAGGTTTTAGAGAGAAAGCTTTCACGACTTTCAGGATTCGTAGATGTCTGTCATCACCAAACACTTCGGGGGCGATTGAACCATGAGTTACTGTGAGATCTCTTCGGACTCAGGCGGATACTTAAGTTTATCTTTTGGAAACAAGAAGGAAATTAAAATAATTTTTTTTGTGGTGCGTTTCATTTTGAGATGATCATTACTTAATTCAAATTATTTTTGGATGTGGACAGAAGTTTCAGGACGGATATGTTC
>NNCF01127911.1:242640-258510 GCA_002313205.1 Laupala kohalensis | reverse complement strand
CTGTTGCTGTTGCTGCTGCTGCTGCTGTATGCACTTCTCTTGCGAGGTCTGTTGATCTCGGGATGTGGGATACGAAGGTTCCAGTTGCCGGCCGCCCCCGATGTTCGGGCGCTTCCCGCCGCCCCCGGGTGACGCGCGGTAGTGATGCGGCGACTGTCGCCATTTGACATCTCCACTATGCACCTGCGAAACAAACAGCAATCCCTTCGCGGCCAGGTGAAAATTGCGACGGACCGGGTCTCGAACCCGGGACCACCTGCTCTGGCCGCAGGTGTAATACCACTGCACCACCTGCCTCGATTCCTTCACCTGGCCTGTTGTGTACGGACTTGAGGAGTTGAGGTGGTGCAGTGGACACCACACCTGCGGCCAGAGCAGAATCTCCCGGGTTCGAATGCCGGTCCGTCGCAATTTTCACCATACCGTTGACGATGCAAACACTCCTCCACAAGTAGGTACTCGGAAGTACAACTTCCTCTGCACCTTCGCTTTGTAGAATAATATTTTGTTCCTTCATCATTATCTTATCCTCTTTCTCCAGCCTCTCTGTTACTTCATTGTCCACCTTTCGTGTAGGTGAATTTAAGTCCCTTATGTGGCAGTGCCTTCCACTGTTACAAATGAGACGTTCATTATTATTAACTAGGCATTCAAAATTACGTTTAATGAATACTTTATTTATATATTCACCATATATGTAGCACATAATATAAAGTACGGACAAAAAAGGAAAAAATTTTGAAATTATATAATCTAATTAAATATATAGTGAGTTCTTAACACAAACAGTATATATTGTTCGTCCATAAAAGGTCGGAAGTCTTCCAATTTATTAATTATTTTATTAACCTAAAAAATGTGATTAAGCGTTTCTTCGTAGTTTCTCCTCTTAGAAGGAAAGAATTGGTATCGTTTAAATTATCCGAAAATTAGATTATTCCAAGTTATTGTCATTGAATTTCGTATTGAATCTAAGTTATAATTTTTTCCGTTCTTCACTTACAGTAAACGTTCTAAGTTGTAGAGTTATAGATGTTTATAAATTCTTCCTTTTATCTTTGTTATATTTTAGTTTTAAGTTCGACACTTTTCTCTTTATCAAACAGTGAAGTTAATATTGTTGGTGAATTGCAAAATGACGAGTTTGGCAACAGAAGGAATGTTGACGTAGATTTCAGAAACACCATTGACTTAATTCGATTGTTAAATAAGATCCTAGAAATGAAGCATGCATTGAGTTTAGTATGTGAGCAAGTATTTTAATATGGAAATGGACTTGAGAAATTAGAGGGCATGGGACCATTTCTTTGAAGAAATCACGCATTTACAGTTGTTCCTATCCCCCACAAATAACGTCAAAAAAAGAAAAAAAAATCCTTCAGAAATAAACATTGTTTTCGCAATCCTGAGAGAGATGTCTAAGCGAGATGAACATTTCCCCATTATCTTTGCCGTAAAATGTAACACCAATCTGTATAACACTGAAGGACAGAAAAAATAATAAAAAAAATCTCAGGATGCGTTCATATTCCACAAATGTTTTCTTGAAAAAAAAACGCTTTCCGCAACCACAGCACCTCACTCGCCCAACTGCTTTTCATCCCCTGCGCCTCGCTTTTCACCCCTTTCAGTCCCCTTCCGCCGCGTTTCACACCCCTGCGCCGCGGCGAGACGAAAAAATTAAATAAACTAAAAACGGCGGCGTCGAGGGGAGAAGCGACTGTGGCGCTCCTCGCGGACGGAAATGGAGCGGAAGTGATATGAAAATGGCGAGAAGGGCGGCGCCACGAGAGATAAGGGCGAGCGGTGGCGTCATTAGAAGGGGTAGTGGAGGGGGAACGGTGTAACAGGAGGGAGGACTGACCCGGGAGGAAGTGTATTATTTGGTACTCTAGAGTCTGTGTACGGAGCGAACAGGAGTCCCTCCCTTAACCTCCCTCTGCCCTTCCATTGTGACCATCACTCTTCTAGCTCTCGTATCTGATTCAAATATTATTTTCTCCAGTTTTCCTTCAGGTGGAGGCGGATATTTTATACACGTTCTCAAGACTCTCTTGCCTGTTGAAATCATAAATCTCGCATTTAAAGTTATTCTAATAGCTACGATTTATAAACAATATTTTCCGAAGAATCCATAGTTTGATAATAGTATTTACTTTTGAACTTTTTATTCTTATCCAAGGAGTGAAGTGAAGCTGAAATGTTAAATCCGCCTCTGCCTTAGGGCCCTTGATCGGAATTGATGGGATGGTTCCTTGTTTGCTTCCGATGAGTCAATTAGTTTATTGTTCACCACGTGATCATACGCACTTTGTAACTGTTTTTATTAAAAATATATTATTATTAATATTATTCTTTTGCAAAGATATCTTTAAAATCAAAGTCAAAATTTTCAGATACCAGAGTATAAATTTTACATCCCCGTTATAATGCATTTGTAATCGGGCACCGAGTGCAGAAGGTTATAAATAAAAACATTCTGTTACATTTCAAATCAAAATAAAAAATAACGTACGACGATATCAAATGTGACGTAATTTCAGCAACAAACGAATGGAAAATAAAATTAACCTGCAAATGATTTACAATTTCTGGTTTTTTAACTACGTCGTGTTCCGAATAATTTTTCCTTCTTTTTACTTAAATAAAAGAAAAAAGATTTTTCATTTACATATAGCGAGTAGGGGACTAATGGGTCGAGCATGTGCGTAGTGATGGTTTCCTTGAAGATAACTAGGACGTAACTCGAAACTCTTTGCTCTGTAAACAGACTACAGGTCTCTCATCAAGTGTCCTCCTCGTTTACTGTCCGTAGAGGGATCAGTTGAAAGCGCACATCACATGCAGAGAGAGAGAGAGAGATATCGCAACTAATCTGAAAGTGAGCAATGCTCGGTGGCAGATGGAAAATGGATAATAGACATAATAAGAATATACGTAATACGATAATGTGAAATAAAAGAAAAACTTTGCCCAAATATCTATAAAATATACACACACGGAATAAAATGCTTAGAAAATTAGTACACAATGAGTATAAAGAGCAAAGAAATTACAAAATTAAATTAGGTTCATATGTGTGTACATTCATATACTTACACAAATACATTTTCACTTACAAACAGATACAGACACACACTCATACGTACGTACAAGCACGGTTCAATATACACACATATACCATTATTCCTCCTCCTATATCTTTAATGTGGAAATAATTGATATAATATAATTAAAAGAAATTAATAACTATATAAATAACGCCAAAACACTATTGCTGTGAACAGTCACGCACACTTCACATCACTACACTACACTACACTTATATTCCCTCTGAGCAATTATATTCTCTCTGAGTATTTTCTCTACCCTTAGTCACATTCACTTCACTACACTGCACTTCACATGTGCTCCTATTTCGAAGAAGCAAGAAGACGATTGCGGAAACATTTTACTCTGTTTGGTAAGTTCGTACCGGGTCCCACAATATCAGAACGATTTTAACTTACTCTGCGGTCTAGTGCCTTGAAGGCGGTCGAAAATTTAGTTTACTCAGATGAAAACAAAACCATTGCTCATACTTTATCATATGTGATTCTCCGTCTGTGGCGCAGAGTTAGAAAAAATTCTATAGTGAAAGGGTCATTTCTGGCATGTGGTCCTCTATATTTTTGTCGTCTTCCAGTGCTCTATTTATGCTCAAAGTCGCTAGCTAGACTTGATACTGTGTCTTATTTGAAATTTGTAAAATAAATATTCGAAATATTATTTGAAAACATGGTGACATACCAATCTTATAAATATAGCGTACAAGTGTTACGTAAATGTAATTTCGTTGTAGACAGAAATTGATGTATTTTCGTATCTGCAGTGCGTTTGCTGTCCTCCAATGTATTTTATCATTATCGTATATTTCATTTCAGTTTACGAAAAATGTATTCTACGTCTGCTTGGTTCATTTACACTGCTAAATATTATTCAACCGTCTTGAAACAGTAAGCTAATATGTATGTGTAGCAGACAGAAATTATTTTATTGCGTTTCTACCAAACTTTGAAGCGAAATACCGGCAATGCGGATGTAATGCATACTAATTGTACTTTACGTACAGAAAATTAAGACAAATCGTTGGAGCCGTTTCTGAGAAACATTGGAAAGTGTACTTTACCCTTCACGTGAAGTAGCCTTTGTTTTAAAGTAAAAAATTAAATTGGAGCACGTGCATCGACAATAAAGTAAATTCTATTGTAAATACAAAATATGAAATTATTTGGTTCATCCATTTACATAGAATCGCCGCGCACACACGGACAGACAGTCAGATGAATGTTGGGCCAAATACCACTTTTTCAGAATCAGGGATGGCCAAAACGGATATTTCCGTCAGAGTCACGCTTTCGTGTTTTTTCTCGATTACAATTCTTTGTATATAGCAATTCGTATATGAGAAAGTGAAATGTATCGGACGGTGACAGTGGACATCGAGTTCATATACTAATTAATCAGGAAAACATAAACGTTCAGAACTATTGTCGTGGAAAAGTAGATCATTCAAGAAAATGTTTATTTTGGGGGCAGAAAAAAAGTATAAGCGAGAAAGATGTTTCTTTTTTTAAATTTTTTTAATTCTCTACTTTTTCTGTACGATTTTTTTATTTCAAGGAAATTTCATTGAAGCAGAAAGGAATTCTAGAGGCGCGCATCGAGAACACTTCCGCTCTTTGTTGAAGACAATACAACAACAATAATAATAATAATAATAATAATAATAATAATAAATTTATTATCAAAAAACAGTACAAACTGCGTATGATCACGTGGAGGACAATAAACTAATTTACTCTCCGGAAGCAAGCAAGGGACCATCCCATGAATTCCGATCAAGGGCCCTAAGGCAGAGGCGGATTCAAAAATTTCAGCAAAAGTTCCTAGGTAAGATAAAATGTTAGCTGCGAGTTATAATACATATATAATGTCAATATGTTTGTAATTTAACGCAAATATGTTTGTAAATTTACATGTACAAGTTATTATCGAACTATAGATTATTCTGAGTATAGTGTTTAAAAATCATAAGAGTTGAAAAAACACTAAATTCACGATTTATTTTTACAATAAACACGCCCCTAGACAAAACCTCTACCCGAAGGAAAAACGGAGAAAAACCCGGGCCAGGATGGGGCTACAGAATTAATGTACGCAACCGTGCCAAAGTTGAGTACACATAAAACTAAATTAATATGAATTATAAGACACTACAATCATGCAAGAAAATAGTTTTTGAAATTGTTATAAATTATTTTAAAAGTACTACAGCAATGGCGTGATAAAGTACAAGACGAATTTAACTTTTATTAGAATCAATAAATTATTTTACAGTGTAGAAGCACTGGTGCAGGAGGTAGTTTTTAACCGCGGATTTGAAGATATTCAATTTTATAATATCTTTTATGATATAATATACTGAAACTAGAATACAAATTTCCAGCCAATATAATGATTGTGATAATGCTTTTAATGTTAAGCAAATTCGGTGTCTGGATTATAAATGAAAATTGAAGAGACTGAATGCCAACTGGTGTTTTTATTGAGTAAGACCTCCGTTTTTTATTAGTATTGACTGTGCTTGTCTGTGGCATCAACGCAATTATGAAAGGACGGTACTTTTAAGCCAATTCCAGGAAATGAGCTAAACACTAAACAGAAAACGCGTAGCTGAAGTAGAACTTCGTATATTCAGACTAATTGGAACTGGGCGCAGTGATCCGCATTATAATGCGGATGCCACAGGAATTAAGAGATAGTGATATACAAAAAATGTACAAATTGTCGCGTATGAATATTTGAAAGAAAAAAACTGAGTATTGAAGTAAAATAGATAGATCATGAATTGTAATATGTAAATCAAATGATATTATTTTTAATTTATGGAACAGCGTGGTTAACAGTTCACTCAGGAAGTAACCATTTTAACCCTAGGGAGCTTCAGAGTTGTCTGTTGGGTACGCAACGATAAATTGTTGTTATTGAATGTTTTTTGAACCTGTATTTTTGGATAAGAGTTAGTTTTCCTCTATTGTACTATAATACGTATTTATCCGCAGTTTGGTATTTTTATCTCAAATATTTCTTGCGTATTGCTTAAAATATGGCTTACTGATGTTAAAGGTAAAGTCTTTATCTTTGCTTTTTACAATGAATTTCAACGATATCTTAACCTTGGAATAGCATGCCAAGTCGATTTCTTATTATTTATGTTGTAACAGCTGTTTGCCAAGTCAAGTAAAATTGTAAGTATAGTTTACTTCTAAGAGTCTCACATTCGAGTGTAATGGAATTTCTACATCAATTCCCAATTCAATAGGATTGCGAGCAGATACGGGAAAATACACAGACAAATCCTTGCTTTGATAAGTTAAATGCCCTAAATTTAACTATTCCTAATGCCGTGACCCCTTTTAGAAATAAGATCTCTGCAACCAACTATTGTTTGACTGATTGTGACCTGATACACTTCATTCAGAGAGGTACAGTTTACGAACGGATATCGAGTGAAGTTTATAGCTGGAGTGCAGGAAACGTTTTCGTTGTAAGTGCCCGTTTCGAAACCACGAATTCACTCGGAAACACATGTTATTCTACGAAAAAAGAGTTTTTTTTCACACGTCACATCTGCGTAGTGAGGAGAATTAGTTTTAAGTCACATTTTTTTAAGCGAAAAGAATAATGTAAATGTTCAGAGCGAGGGTGATGGTATAATTCGTGATTGTGATTCAGAACAAGATACAAAATTTACCAGCTTTTTGGAAAGAATACTTTTGCAAGGAAAAGAGGACCTGCTTGCTTCAATTTTCAAAATGAGAGCAGCTAATGTTATCGAAACCGTACTGTAAAGTACAACTATAATTCACACAGAAGAATGTTTTTCCTCTTCTTATTCTATTGTGTGAAAAAAATATATGCAAACCAGGAAGTAGAACAATTTTACAATCGAAAAATTAAGAACCAACATTGCTTGATGAAAAAAATTTATGAAAATAAATTGGATTTTAAAAAAATTCACAGCAAAGAGTGTGAAAAGGGAAATTTGTGTTTTCTAAATCCTTTTTCAAAATGATATAAGTGAAAATAAGGGATCGAGGGCACATACCGATACTAATATAACCCCCACCATCAATGGATCACATTCTCAGAGGATACTTATGAGTCAAAATAAAATTGGAGACATATTTCAAAATTCACGCCAGCAAAGCTGCGGGTATTCAGCTAGTTAATAAAAATAACGCTTCCCATAAAGCGATTTCGCTCTTCAATATAAGAAAAAAAAGCAGCACACAAATGGACAGATAAGAGATGAGATATTCTTCCGGTTAAGAATAAATTAAAGATGTGGAGTTGACTACTAGTAAAATATTTATTCACATAGTACTTTCGCCAGATTAGCTGGTATCTTCAGTCTAAAAAAAACGAAATACAAAAAATATAAACAATAGGTATGAATGCAAAGTACGCGAAATTAATGTTAGTTTAAAAGAAATTGAAATTTGTTAAAATTGTAAAAAAATTGAAATTAACTAAAATACAATAAAGATTCAAGTGTATTGTAAACACAGCAACAAATTAATGAAGAATGAATCTGTGAATAAAAGATAAAAGCTAAAACTAAATAAAAATATAATTATATATAAGTAAGTTGAACGTACCTCACAAAGGGTCAGTTATCAAAGGGCAAATGTGCCGAATGGTATGTCTTAACTTAGTTATTTATATTTTAATTATTTTTTTCAAGTAAGTTCGTTCAACTTATTTATATTTTCATTTAGTTGTAGCTTTCTTTCTTTCTCTTATTAACAGTTTCATTCTACATTCATTTGCTGCTCTGTTTCCGATACACTTAAATCTTTATTATACTTTACTGCTAAGCTGGCGAAAGCAGTATCTGAATCAATATTTTACTAGTAGACAACACCGCATCTTCCATTTCTTCTTGAGAATGAACACTAGTATCGCCTCACCCATGTCCAACCATCCTTCCTGTTATTTATCTCTCGATATCGAAGGAACCACATCCTGGCGGAGCCGATCCCAATCTTGTGTGGACACCGGTTCAGTGCTCCATGGTGTCCGTCGGAGTGAGAGATCCTCCCCTCGTTCTTCCCGAGGGAAACAGTCGTCGACGTTCCCTGACTTCCGCTATCAAAGTCCCGATCCTCAGGAAGTGAAGCGGAAAAGCAACTCAAGCCACGATTCATCTCCTCACGAAATAGACGTTCTCCAGTGAATTGGCTCCTGGCAAAGGACATTTTGTACTACAGTTCAACAACCCCAAGTGCCTTCAAATTGGAATCAAATTCTTCGCTTTTGTACGTTGAACGGGATGGACAGAAGCAATAATGCAAGAAGTTCTAGCAGCGTGCCAAATCAGATGGAGGAAGTCATGTAACGGGAGAATAACATACGAATATATTTGAAGGGGTGAGTGGAAGAAATGGGGTATGTAACAGCAAGTGTGTTTTGAGATATTTAGTCTTAAAGTTATCATTGCGGAATTGTTATTATTTTTGATAAGTTCTTACTAAAATATACTGTTCCTATAAACGGTAAAAGTTTTATTCAATAAGAATTTTTGTTTACATAGAGTTTAGAAAATTAAACTAAAATATATATTGTACATACCACCTCATGTATATGGTATATAACAAAGAGGTACATACTATTTTACATTGCATATCTGCTTTATCCACAAGAGATATATTTGGTAAATTTAAATGACTGCAGGAAGGAGGAGGTATGTTGTCCTTACATCCATCCTTCATCCATCAGAAATATAATTTGTTGTTGTGACATACTTTCTTCATTACACTGGTATCTAGCTTAATAAGGCTCCTAGAGTGAGTTCTAACGCGCTTAAATGGCGGTTGGAATGTTTTATGTATCTATTCCACCACACCTCATGAGTTTCTGAAACAATTTCGAACAAACTTGATACATAGATGACTAACTATATGAAAACAAGCATTGTGTGTATGAGGGGGGGGGAATAAAACATCTCTTGCATCCCTATGGAAGTGGTGAGAAGATGACATGTAAAATGAATGGAAGAATCCGATATCAGGTTCAAAACTCGTTTTCTGTGTCGTGGAGATGGAGAAGAGCATCCCCGGTGCTGTGTAAGTAAACAATCAGTCCACATTGCAGATATTATACCCCTAGCATCCCTGGGGTGGGGGTGGGAATGAAGGACAGGTAAATATATATTTCAAAAACGACCGATATTAGTGTTGAATAGTTTTTTTTCTTTTTCCTGTTTTGGACTGATGAAGTGAAGTGATACTCATTGCCAGATAAGTACACGATCACCCCCCATGAGGAATAAACACCTTCTGTATCACTAATACGGATGAAACGCTTAAACATCACAGCTGAATGAAAAGACTATAAAAGTAAAGATATATAACTGAGGAAGTTGTGGATCCTTCTGATGTGCAATGACTGTGTGGCACTGAGTGCACGGCGTCACGGGCATTTATGGGTCACAGCATATTCCATCTCAGCTCGGTGGAGGAGGATTGCATCGAAAGCAGACGACTGACAAGACACATGGCAGGCGACAGGTAATGATCGTTGACCACTTGGCCTTAAGTAAAGACATGTCAGAGAAATCGGATTGTCTTGTATCAATGAAAAATGGCGCAAGTAACTGATTTCAATCATATAGGGACTTTGTATTGGTACTACCATTTTCATACAATACACTCGTAATTTTCCAAGCTTTTATTTAACTTAAGTATTTATGTATGTTCCCGTTCCGATGCAATATTCGTAATTGATATTATGGCCACTAGAAAGTTTTCAATCGAGCTAAAATTATACTTGCGTACTCAAAGTCACGATACTTTGCCTAAAATATTCAATATGGCTCCCTAAAACAAATTGCCAACCTCTACGAAACAAAATTTTTTTTTTGAAACTCACTCGCGTGCAGTCAGCGGTCCACAGTGTCATTCTCATCAGCTGATAACATGCGTCCCGCTACACCCCACCAGAAAAATTGCAGGAAAAGCGTGGTCTCAATGAATTTAAGTAATATCCAAATAAATATTAAAAGTAGTCACAAAAGCGACTATTTTCTGTAAAGAAATACAAGTTAATAACAAAGACACAAGGTAATACTCGTTCCACACTTTGCTCCATGCAGAAGGAACAGAACAGCGCCACAAGAGCAAGTGAATTGAATGGGTGTCCGAGGTTGGCAATGGATTCAAGTTGGAATGTCTTGCCCTTATCATTACTCTTATGGACGATGGCGAAGTAAAAGCGTTGGCTACATTGAGTACAGGTTCCATAGCAACATCAAACCAGTTAGACTGACAATAAACAAATTTATAAATAATTTATTGTGAAGAGAGGTGTTACAAACTACATATGACCGCGTTGAGGACAATAAAGTAATTTACTGCGACTGATACACAATAAACTAATGAACACAGTCATTGCGTTTCCCTTCAGGATTTTCTTTCTTCTCAAGTTGAATTTCTTTAGGCAATGCAAGATGACTTTGAGTACACGTATGACAATAGATTATTCTAGAATCACTATACAATACCCTTGAAGAGTTTGTATGCATGAACGTTCGAAATATGGTAACTGATATTTCGGTCAGATCCGAGTCTCCGATCGAGCTAAAATATTTTTATGTATGACAATAGGTGATTTTGGTACCATTGTACCCCCAGGGACGAGGTGGGAAGGGTACCTATAAAATAATCACAAATGGTAGAAAAGTCGAGTTTGTGCTCGTTTGACAAATCAATAAATGAATCCTAATACTAAAAAGTATGAAGTAACATTAACGTAAAAATTCTTTTTTAAAACAAGCTTTTGTATAAAGTATTGTACTAAAAAGTATTGAATAATGTTAAGTAAAACCGAAAATTTAAAAAAAAGTAGATTAAAAAAGAAAATCAGAGTGTTTCAAAAGCTTAAGATTGTTTTTCAAAATTTTAAAGCAGTATTAGTAATAATAATAAATTTATTGTCAAAAAAACAGTACAAACTGCGTTTAAAAAACAGTACAAACTGGAACAATTAATCATCCGTGAATGGAGTGCGTTCCGTACACAACAAAAATTGACAAACAAAAGGTAAATTCGCCCGACGTCACTGAATCGCAATTTCAAATGACTAACAAGAGACGACAGAATCACAGCTGAAGCGAATGAGGATTAAAACATCAAAGAAGCGCTGAATGTGATTGGTGGAATGAAATAGAAATGAAAGATAATTACCCATGTGTATGATGGAAAATGCGTTGTCTCTCCAGTGTCCAATTAGTTTTCGCATTCATCATTATCATCACACACATTAACTGGAGAAATGATAATCCCCTAGATTTTTCGTTTCCTTCCCGCGTAACCGGGCGGAGTCGATCAAACGAATGCAGAATCGCACTTTAGATTATTACGATTCCCTTTCATTTCATCTTTCACCTTTTCCTCTCTGAGAAAACAGCATTTAAAATTTGATCAAGAAAATATGTTATTTGATTCATTTATCTCAAAAGGATGGTATTTGACTACTTGAGTCCTGTCAATTGACAGATCGCCCCTTTGGTAGCTCAGGAGGTAGTATTCGGCTCTTCAAGTTACCCCTGGTTCAATTGCCGGTGGGGTCAGAAAAATTGTAACCGGTGGAATTGACGGCATAAGTGGCGAAACATTCAAATGTGTAAGAAATTCAATTAGTATTCCTGTTGTACGTATAATTTACCAAATCTTTTCGATTGTCATCTGCCCTGAACATTTCAAGAAAGTAGAAGTGATACCCGTATAGAAATCCGGTTCTAAGCTACATATGAACAATTATTGACCCATTTCTCTCATATCTAATATAAGTAAGGTTTTTGAAAAAAAATTATATAATAGACTTAAATTTATCTTTGTTAAACATAATATTATTAATAATAAGCAGTTTGGAGTTGTCTGGGTAGGATATTAACGATGTTTTGACCTTCATAGTGGAATTTTTATACTCCAGTCTAGATAAAAGCAAGAAAACTGCTGCAGTATTTCTAGACTTAGCCAAAGCCTTTGACTCTGTAAATCATGGCTAATTATTATCTAAATTAGACAGTTACGGGGTAAGAAGAATTTCTCAACATCTAATAAGAAGTTATTTAACAAATAGACATCATAATGTCAGAATATGTGATGGGGAAGTAGGTAACCAAACTAATTCGGATGTAGGAGTCCCGCAAGGTACTGTTCTGGGACTGCTATTGTTCATAATCTAAATAAATGACCTACTAGTAATATGGAACTGGTAAAACTGACTAAACTGCAAAACAGGATTCTAAGAATTATTATTGGAAATTCTCAATTTAATGCAAGCAGTATCTCTGAGAGACAGTCTTCCCTTTCTTTGATCCAGGTTTTCAAACTTGACTCCTTACTCTTCTGCTACAGTAAGCTAAGAAATAACTTTTTATCCTCTACCAGAGTTACTAGGAATAAAAATATAGCTTTGCCTCATTGCAAGCTTGAATTATTTTCCTACCAAGCAATTGCATCACCTTTAATAGTCTCCCAAATAATCTAAAGTATACGTTTTCCAAAGATTATATAATTAGAAAAAATATTTTAAAATGGTTAAATGATAAGAGGTAATATTATCAATTTTTTACAATTTTTACAATTTTAATTTTTCTTTCCATTTATATGTCTAATTACCTACCATCCTACTCCTACCTCCTATCGCTCCATGTAGATAAACATCAATCAACCTATATTCCTCATTTACAAAAATTGACAGCTCTGACGTGCCATGCTGCAATAAACCATATTCGTAGAGAATTTAAAGTGATACTCCATTGTGCATTATGTGCTATAACTGTTCCGATGTGTTTAAATTGTTATTGCTAAATATGGAACCGCGTGAAATTGATCTACAACTAGAAGATGTGGGGGAAAGTAGTATCTGCCTCATTACTCAGGTGAATAAAATATACACGTTAGATAATAATAATAAATTTATTGTCAAAAAACAGTACGAACTGCGTATGACCACGTGGAGGACAATAAACTAATTTACTCTCCGGAAGCAAGCAAGGGACGTATTCCATCAATTCCGATCAAGGGCACTAAGGCAGAGGCGGATTCAAAAAAATTTCAGCAAAAGTTCCTAGATAAGATAAAAAGTTTGCTGCGAGTTATAATACATATATAATGTCAATATGTTTGTAATTTAACGCAAATATGTTTGTAAATTTACATGTACAAGTTATTATCGAACTATACATTATTCTGAGTATACTGATAAAAATTAACATTCAATTCTCCTTACAGAATATAAGTTAGATTCAATATTCTACTTTATTTTATCAATCGTACTGGGAAACAACTCGGAAGGTACTGAGAGAAGTCTTTAATGTTTCATGTTAAGATATGTAAAAGTGCAACGCACTCATTACATCATTAATATTAGTTATTTCGAATGTTTCATGAGTTATTTGAGGTTTCATCCACCACAATTACATCCGAAAAGAAGCGAGGCTAAACGCGCGTATAGAAGAAAAATGTGGTTTGCTCCCACTTTGTCCACAATTTAAAAAAAATATGTCATTAAAATTGGTTTATATATATAAAAAAAAGAAAAACGGGAAGATATTTGAGGAATTACTCCACACAAGTTTATAGCGTCATAAGTTGAATAAGAGGAAAAATTGTTTTTTAATTGGGGACATGAAAATTTTTGGAGAACTGTTTTGACGTGGAATGCCCGATAAAGAAAACATTTAAACCATAAATTTTTATCATACATGCAAAGCAAAACATTATTCAGAAATTGTAATTTAAGAACCACTGAATATAATCTTTTCTACAATTATATACCGAAAGATATCTGTCAACAATAATTTATTGCAAGTTACGTAAAATTATGTATTTGAGTATGTGATAATTTTTTTCTGTAATTTATGTAGTAATTGTTTCTTAAGTTTGTTTCTACAAAATTTTATTTCATTTTTTGTATATAACATTTTTGTATATTTTGTGTGTATTTCTACTTTTTATTCTTGTATTTTAAAACCCTGATGACGATGTTGTACACATGGAAACGGCGACATAATTTTTTTTAAATTTTTTAAATTTAAACTAATCCCAATAATTACATTTCAATTAATAATAAGTCAAGAACGTAGAGTTTTAATAATTCATCCCTTTCTCTGAGCCGAAAACATGAGACATTGATTACTTTTTCCAGAGATTACTTTTCGTTTTTATTGACATAGTATATAAAATAAAATAAATTTATTGTAAAACAGCAGTACAAACTGCGTATGACCAAGTGGAGGAGAATAAACTAATTTATTCTCCGAAAGCAAGCGAGGAACCTCCCATCAATTCCGATCAAGAGCCCTTAGGCAGAGGCGGATTGAAAAATTTGAGCAAAAATTCCTAGATAAGATAAAAAGTTATCTACGAGTAATATTCATCTATGGACCCCGTTTCTGCAGGTCCTCGTGGCCAGTGGGTTTCATGAGAGCAGCAGAGGAGAGGTGTGCTAACGCGGTTTGCCTGTGTGGTTTAACACCCCGCCAACCGCTGCACTTGTTCGGTTGAGTGGAATGCTTGTTCCCTCTGCCTGCCAGGGCGAGAGAGACACACTGTACGCATCACCTCTTCGTATCCACATGAGGTTGCACTCGTGGCTCCCAAACGAGAGGGTGATGGGGTCCCTCTACTCGCAGAACTGGAGAGAACCTCGAAAGACAATTTATTGACAGCGGTGGTCTAACGGTGGCGTCTTAACTTCCACAATCCCGCTCAGCGAGAGGGCGTGGGTTTAAACCCTGTGTCTAGGTGAGGTTTTCGGCTGGAGTTCTCCTCAATTACTGCAAACAAATGCCTTAAGTTGCCATAAGTTCCCTGGCAACCCAACATCTCTCCTTCCCAACTCTCTTACCCAAGTCTAAAGGATCGTTTCGTAATCAGTTTTTTTATTTACAATTTTACTTTTTTATTTACTATTTACAATTTTGATATAGTAATATTTGAAGATTTTTTTGATGGTAGTTCGACGGAATCCACGCTTCTTGTAACTCTTCAACATTTCGGATAATTTATCCATCATCCGAGCCGTACATACCAGATACCTTATATATTACTACATAGTGCAATGTATATAAGATTACGTGGCATTGAACTTTAAACAATGAAAATAAATTACGCAATACAAAGATTGAGTACATTTGTGAAGTACGATTGAAAAACAACAAAATAAGAATGAAGGTATTCACTAACGTAAATAATCTGGGGATATTTTTTTAAATATTTTAGAGTGATTGTTACAAGGTTTAAAAAGAACACATTAAAGAGAGGTCTTATCATGGTGGTAATCCATGATCGCTCTCGACGCCACATCCGTTGACCTAGTTCTGTCCGCTTTGGTACTTTGGCTCTGTGATACCAATGTTCTAGTGTTCTCGTTTACTACTTGACCCTTTCCGCAACTTAATTGGCTTGGCGGGTGTCCGTCGGACTCTAAAGGAACATACCATGTGAGCCCTTTGAATATTATAATTTTTTATGTGATTATTTTTTTAGTATTTCATTATAATCTTAATTTGTTTTTAAAGANATATATATATATATATATATATATATATATATATATATATATATATATATATATATATATATATATATTCTAACGTACCCAAATAGTAGTGTGGTAATAAAATAATAATAATATTATATTATATTGGGTACAAGTTATGATAATTATAATTAAATAATAAGGTTCGGACTTCAGATGTGAATTAACAACGTATATTCTGATACTAGTACAAACATTTATAATAATTACACAATT